>JAODTR010026477.1:0-21875 GCA_025399935.1 Amblyopsis rosae
GTCCCTTGCTGAAGCTGCTGCCCCCGCGACCCGACTCCGGATAAGCGGATGAAGATGGATGGATGGATGGATGAAATCATATACAGTAGATGATGTGCGAGATTCAGCATATGGTTGCACTTATGAAATATTGGCTACAAGGCCTTGTGTAATTTGTCTTAAAATAGGTGTAAGATCTATTTTCATTCTGTGTTTTAAACTAAACAAGATGCTCTGAATCTGTTTGTAGTGTAATCTATGTAAATCAGTAACACACAAAGCTTGCGTCTCCTAAAATGTCTTGTAGTGACCCATCTTCTCTGATGAATAAATACAGTATGTACTAGCCTCTACACTTGCTCTTCCACATCACATAATCCATAAGGCCTCACCTTATGCTGTTCTCAACATGATCTTAAGGCCTGCCCTCACCTTATGCTGTTCTCAACATGACCTTAAGGCCTGCCCTCACCTTATGCTGTTCTACCTCAACATAACGTTAAGGCCTGCCCTCACCTTATGCTGTTCTACCTCAACATAACCTTAAGGCCTGCCCTCACCTTATGCTGTTCTCAACATAACATTAAGGCCTGCCCTCACCTTATGCTGTTCTCAACATAACCTTAAGGCCTGCCATAACCTCCTGCTGTTCTACCTCAACATAACCCAGCCTTACGGCCTGCCCTCACCTTAGTGGTCTTCACTGTATTCCCAGAGATGCAGGACCACCCGGTGAGGTCAGGGAGGACCCGGCACTCCTCCCCCAGACACGGGTCAATTTTACACCACCACTTGTGTCGCACGATGGATGCTGGCGAAAACACACCACAACATTGTAACATTGTACATTGAGTTGTTTGAAGAAGAAATAAATTTAAAAAACAACACACTTGAATCAATCATGTGGCCTCTCATTAAACCGACTCCCCCTGACATTTCAGATCTGACAAATAACATATCTATATCTGAATATTTCCAGTTGGAAACAAGGGAAATCTCCTTCTCATTACCGTCAACACAAGAGGGCCGAGCCCTTGTTGTCCCGGCCACTTGTCCAGGGAAGCAGGAGCACTTTACGGTTTGAGAGCGTTCCTCGATCCTGTTCCTGTTGCAGCAGCGATGGGCAGCCACGACCTCACAGGTCCCTGTCCGCTCCTGTCGTGACCCTGGCAAAGAGAAGTTGAAGAGCAGAGCTGTTAGAGGTAGGCATCCGTGGCTCAAGCCTTGGGCCTGCAGACAACAGTGTCACATTGCAGATACTGCCTACTGAGTGTTTGGAATAAATAAGTGCACCTGTCATTCCAATTTAATTACAGTTGACTGGGGACACCAAGTAATAAAGTAGAACACATTCTGGTCTTTGTGGCGCTGCTACACCACCATGTGGATGATCAGCCTCATTGCATAGCTTCACTGAAATTAGTGCAATGGACAGCTAAACATGTCGTTATTTTAAAAATACAATATGTATCACTTCCAGTTTAAGTCGTGACTCAGGTTTCATTCGCCACCAGGGCAGGGTAACTTTCATCGCTGGTGGCTCATGAGATACCATTTGAGGCTGCCTGCGTGAAAATTATTAAACTTTTATACAAAGCTACCATATTATTAGAGCTGCAGTATCCATTCCTGATTTCTACAGAGACCAGCTTTTCATGATGAACAGGAGCTGTAATAGGTTCCTCAGGGTATGCCAGGGGCCTGAGAGCCCTGTAGGCTTTGGTTGCCAGAGGACTCAGGCTGGCTGCAGAAGCTTGCTACACAGAGAAGCAGCAATACCCATGTATTGTTAATATTCATCGTGCCTAGAAAATAGCAAATATATTACTTAGGTGTTTGATTGTTTAATATAATAATGTTTAAATACCAGTCAAGTGTATTATTATTATTAGTAATACATGATCAAATAGTTTATAATAATGTATACCACACACACACAGTATAGCCTACAGTACACCATTCAGTGTCAGTAGTAGCAGTCAGATGCACATTGGGCATAGAAACGTGTACAGTAATAATCTCAGAGATCATTATTAGCCTACTATTTTGACATTTGAACGTAGCCTACTTGGATGAGTAGGACAGAGATAGTCCAAGATGAGAACACAGTGAGTATTAGCCTTGGACTAACTACTTGGGAAGTGAAGCTACAAAACATGCATTTGAATAATTTGGTATTGTAATATCAAATAATAAAACGAGTGTAGAATGCATATTTGAAAACAGTGCATAAGTAGGCCTACTTAAATCATGTTTGAGTGTAGGACCTACTGTCGCTAATATGATTATCGATGTATGTACATTTAAATAGTGATTTCAATATATTAGTGGTAAATTGTGACGTTGTCAGTTGTCCAGCATTTTATATAGCCTAGGCTGCTCTGATTCAGGTATAGTTTTTATTCAAAATGAGTTATAAGGTCGCAGCTGTAACTCACAAATCTTTGAAGTTTTCCAGTCAGAGGAAAAGAATCCCTATATGCGCTCCTGAGCAAAATCGTCCAAAGACGTTATCAGTCAACATACGATTATAACACTATAATAAAATCTCGCACACTCCATGGTCTAGCCAAACTTCCAACAGTAGACTATTCATGCTTTGATAGCGATCACATCGTTTGTGACGACATAACCACGTTGACATGGAAGCAGTCTCATTATTATTAAGGGAAGTTTAATCAAGAAAGGAACCATCTGTTTCCCGGACTATGTAGACACTTTCATTACACTTAAGAAGCTTACACGCTATTGAGCATTGTCGTTATTATCTGACACATTGTGAATATAGCTGATAATTTCAGCACCACGGAGAGCACCCAAACAGAGACGTTGCCTTATAACTGTATAAAATAAAGTCAAGAAAATGTAGGCTAGCCTACTCTATATCGATAGCAACAGAAAGGTAAAATATTAATATATTTAAAGAGAATAGCCTGGAGACATAACATTTATAAAACAATTTGCTTTACTTCAGCATAGTGCACACTGTTATACTCATTCTGATTACCAGAAAAACAACTGTAGACACAAGACAATGACATAGAATAAACAATGTTGATACAAAAAAAATAAACTTTTTCGACTGATTGTTAACTTATACCCATTCCTATTCTGCAAGTATGTCCAAACATCACGAGAAAGTGAGAATAAAGTTAATTGTATCATATCAGACAACAGACAACTACATTAAATAACATCACAACAATCCCCTGTAATGCAAGATGTAGGGAATCTGGCATCATTATTTTGCAGCACTGAATGTTTAGGTAGTAAAATTAAGCTTGAAAAGAACTGTTTGGGGTGTGGTGATGTCAGCCACCGCCAGCTCTTGTCCATCAGACAAGCCCAGCTCTGAAGCAAAAGGAAAACACATTCCAGGGGTTACATCATGCATGTGAACAGGAACAGACTTGATGTCAAACTGGATTACCTTTCAAGGTTTTGCAGAGATTTGGCCTAGTCCTTTCTTCAATAGATTTAACAGACTGGAATAAGACAATAGACTATAAGTTGCATAGTATGTGTTTTATTTTTAAATTAAATAAAAAGTAACAAATATTACCTGCAAGTATAGCGTCTTATTTTTCCCTTCCAGGGTTGTCGTGATAGCTGGGGATTTCATTTGCCTTGAAACAATAGTGAAAATATTTACATTTGATATGAATGGCACAAACTACTTGATTGCAATAATAGAACCGCCATGAACTAAAAGATCGGCCCCTAACCCATTATTTATTTTGTGAAACACTAAAAAATGGAGGAGGGGACCTGTGTGAGAGAGGAGAGTAGAGAGAAGTGTGAGCCCCTCATCACTCAGTCATGGGAGGGGTATGAGCTTATGTTTTCTGTAATATCAGTTTCAACCACAAGGGCAATTTTGGATTTATATTGAGGAGTGCACCACAAAAGTCTAAATGTTGTGAAAAATGTTGTGACATAGCATCAAGAAATATACTGTATGCTCTATAGCAGCTTGTACTTTCTATATAGCCTAGTTTTGTTATCTTAATAAAACTAGAACTCTTGACCCAAGTCAGCTACCACAAGCACTGCAATTACAGTTTCTTGCCACAAGAAGGCAATAGATTAATTGACTTTCGTTAACTTAATAACAAAACTGCACAAAACTTTGTATTTTTCTTGCATATTGCCTGGGAAGGTTCACAATCTATGAAACCTCCTTTTTGTGGGCCATAGGTCAACGTGTCTGAGCCCTGCTGATACTGTATATTGATACTCACAGAGAGGAGTTCTCTGTCAGGTATTCCAAGACGTCCTGCAGTTTTGCTGAAGGTGGGAACTGTAGGTCTTGCGGCACCTGGCTGCATGCTGAGCAATTTTCCTGTTATACAGCAAACAGCTGTTTGACAGCAATCACGTGAGCTCTGTAGACATCCTGTAGTGCCTATCTATTCAATGAATCATTGGGCAAGCACACAGCAACTAACCTTGCGCTCAGCCTCAAAGGTGTACGTGTATAATCCATCCACATCATTAAACACAAGGTAATTATTTAAAGGGATATACGCACTGCAAAATGAAAACAGCGTGTGAGCTATCAAGGAGTACTTAGGCTGAGAGCTTCATTGAGATTCTATGGCCGGCTGCTACCTACCTTGAAGCAATTTTAAAAACTTCAGTGGCGCAGGCAGCTATGAAGGAAGAAAAAAAACGATTAACGTCTTGACATTGTGAGCTCCAAGCAGTATATTTGCAGTACATAGATGTTCACATGTTTCACATTAATTGGAGAATTTATATACATGTGTCTGTGACAGGTCACAGCTTCAACTGTAATATAACAATATATTGTTTCCTACCTGCAATAACTGCATTAGTTGATGCTACAGCAGGTATGATCCTCTTCACAACTCCTGTCACATAATACAAATAATTATGTAAATAATACAGTACATAGATGAAACATGTACAAATATGCAAAGACAGAGAATGATACAGCATTAGTCAAATCTGCCATTTCCATACACACACGCATATTAGCTATTCATTATAGCTAATATGCATTCCTTACCCTGGGTGAGTCTATACGTTACTCCTGTAATGTTGAAGTGTGCAGCTCTCTCCTTGGCCCTCTGGTACACCCACTGGATATGTTCTGGGCTATCTCCATCTAATGGGTTATCTGCACAGCGCCATGGTGCAGAGCAATATGTGTGTTATGCCACAGAGTAGACATAAGTGTGAACTGTGTGAAATACCCTATTATAAATGACATGGGACATTAGATACCTCCAAAGGGCTTTTCTTTAGGCCACTGTAGCATTCTGGCATATTCCACACAGTGCTCTGGTAGCCTTGGCATTGAAGCGATGGTACACATAGGGAAATTAATCTGTTGAAATTAACAGGAGAACAATTCTATTTAGAATTTGCCAATGAAGAAATAACCAGATATTGAAATTAAATATTAAAGACAATTAATATGGTACTGTAATATTTGGCATACACAGAAACAGTCATTATCTGTTAAGCATGTAATTGCACAGTTGAGAGAAAGCATATTTCACCTGGGGTGGGTACAACTCAAGTGTACAATCAATGCATGCGGTCATGCCAGGCAGAATTACGCGAGCATTGCCTTTGAAACCCTCTGTTCCTCCATCAATGAGAGGTATAACAGAGCTGGGATCCAGAACACCATCTTCGTAGCTCAGAAGGGATATCTGCAGCAAGCAATAGTGCACAAACATTGCTTCATTTATTACTAATAGTTCATGTTTTAAGTATACCAGGTACAATGTGGTAAATCAATAAAACATGGGGGAACAAACTAATCTGTACCAGCATTCCATTCATCCAGCGTCTGGCAATGATGGAATCCAGTCCACAAACAATTATATGGAATTCTAGAGACAATAGGTACGATTTAAAATCAAAATAACATAGTAAAGTCTTTGTTATGAAACGTGACCTCATATAATAAATACAAACTTACGTCTATAGAACGACTCATCAAAATCTTGAATCTTGTTAAAGTGACTGTTCATAGAATTAAGTAAAATATTAAAGAAGGACATAAATACTAGTAAAAATGTACTTTAAAAAAAAAGTATTTAAGCTGTAACGGCAAAGGATACGGGAAAACTTTACATCCAGGGATACGACTGTTGACAAAGTCTGCAGCCACTTCTGCCTTTGGCCTTCCTACATCTTTGGGCCTACATAGGTAAAGGTTACTTACAGCACGAAATGGAACTATAATGATTGTCCTATACACCAATACTCCTATACATAGCCCAACAAAAAGCTTAGATATACAGGAATGAGAAAAAAACCTGAAAAGAAACTGCCTGTTGAGGTTTGAGATATCGATAGTGTCCATGTCAACCACATGGATTAGGCGAAACCCAGACAAGCCCTTAAACAAGGTAAAGTAAGGTTGTTAAACTACTTTTAATCAAGCCATGATTTAACAAAGCCACAAAACTTTACACACTTCACATTTAACAAATTGAATATAGACATTTTCCTACCAGGTCTTTTAGTAACTCACAGCCAAGTCCTCCAGCTCCAATGACAAGAATCTTGCATGTCTCCAAAAGGAACTGTAGAGACTAATGTGAAACAAATACTACTGTTACACAAATATAATTAACCTGCTTAGTGCAGATTTATTTACATGAAGAATTCCCTGATCTCGAAGAGCTCTTGTCACCTCTGTACTAGGCTCGAAGTCTGGATGGGTAAATGGGCCAGGTCTCTCCAAAAACTTCTTTACATGGTTCCACCGGCCTTCCCAGTCACATGCACTCTCCCTGTGTCCACCATCTACGGCCATTCTAGACACACGCAAAAAGCTCTGCTGACCATTGACATTCAAATGCTGAAACATCTCAGGTAAATAACACATTAGGCTCTAATTTAAAGTGAAGATAAATGCACCTCGTATCCAGACATGTACACTGCAAAGATAAAAGGTGGGGTCAGTGACGCTGGAGAAAGAATGTTGATTTGAACACTCATAACAAAAGGAAGCCGCACACCCAAGAGCTCAGAAACACAAGAGGTTTTAATACTAAAAGTCGATGTTCTTCAGCGATATATGCGATATTCAGCAATATACTATCAAAACAAAAACACCTCTACCTTCAATGCCACAGGGAGCTCTCTCAGATGCTCCACCCCCCAAATTGGACATGCATTGCCAGGGCTGGGATAGTGTGTCTGCACCACTTGGTTTCCCATTTACAGACCCAGCGCTGTGTTTAAAAAAACTGATTTTTATTCCGGAACGCACACACAACGGGCAGCTAATAGACCATAAGGAGATATGGTATTTGCTGAATTTGACACAAACTTAATGTTGCCTCACAATTTCTGACAGTACACCACCTTAAAATAGTATATTGTTAAATCAATATACAGAAAATCCTGGATACTATTTTGGTAAAAATCCTTACAGGGATGTGTGTCCAGAATAGCCCTTGTGGTTGAAACAATGTGTTACAATAACATTGCTGTTTGGTTTCCAAGCTGAGGATGCCTTCAGTGACCGGGATTCTTGCTACATTAAATTAACCTTTTTACTGAAAGACATGTTTAGTCAAAACATGTCAAGACAACGTTTTTGATCTACTTTCAAAAACGTGAGCTGCATTTTTATGGCCATGGTATTGTTGCTATTAAAAAACTATATATTTAAAAAACGTTAAGGTGTTTTTACATGTCATCATCACTATTTTGTACCACCAGCACCAAATTAAACTTTTATTACCAGCATATTTAATATTAAATGTATGCAGTCTCATTCTGAAATGAAATGCATGAAATGTAAAATCAGAATGCTTAAAGTAAACGTTACACCATATTGAACACAGCCTGACATTGCGTGTCCCTATAGAACTGTATAAATAACGCGTGTCCCTCCCACACCTAGTGATATTGGTTCACGCTGCTCTCTGCTCCTCACCAAAAACCTTTCAGCACCACACATGGCTTTGTGGTTCAAGATATTTAACACTATCAAGGCACAAATATGGGCTACATGGGGCAGCTATTGAAGAACTATACATTATCTTCTTCAGTGTATACAATGCTTTGTGAATGCATATCAGCGCGTTGTGTATATTTTGACACTGGCATTACACAACTAGTCAAGTTAGTCGGTATTCGGCCAGCCCGTTTGCTAGTTATGTTGCCTGGCCCAGCATTCACCGCTTAGTAGGCTACCGGTACTGGTATGCAAGGCAAACCTGCTAGTCAGAGACCTCTTTAGCATTTAGCATTCGCTACTAACTTTTCAGTGAGGTCCTCTATTCGCCTTCTTTTCTTCTCCCTAAAAGAAGATGAAAAAGTACTTCAGCACACCTGGTTTATAACAACCCATAAGAGTTATGATGTGCAAAAATGACTTTATTCATCCATTGATACTTACGGCTCCTCAGCATCCGCCATACTTTCACGGTCCCATGTCCTCGATAATGTTAGAGTATTCAGGCATGTCAGTACTGCGGTATAATTTCTGTTTCTGCTCCAGCCTCTACCAAAGAACAGTAGCGGCGCATGTCTGCAAAAATGTTACACAAGTCTGATCTCCAAAGATTTTAGAGTTTGCCTAATGTCGCGAGATCAACAAAAGGTTTTGACCCCCTCATTCGTGCTCAGCTGATCTGTCAAAACATCAACTCATACACCAGAGTGGCTAGCAATGGCAAAGATGGAGCTTGCGCCAATTAGACCATGGGATGATTTCTGTCCTGGAGCAGACCGTTTTGCCAAACCTGACTTTAGGGATTTAACGAAATGGAACAACAGAGTGATCAGCAATTTACTGTACTATCAGACAAATTATTTTGCCTCGGCAATCGTGGTTTTCCTCATTGTAGGGTGAGTCATGCGAGCATGCTAACTAACATAATGCCGTACTAGCTAATCTGACCCACACCCATCGTGTCATGACGACACAATTGTCTGGCATATACCATTGTATTTTATATTTTAATGATATTTAATCAATTCTGCTTTGAGGCCTCTACAGACCAGCCTCATAGGCTACGGTACAGAGCCATAAACCGTAACTATAACAATGGGCCTTCATCAGTCTTCGTTCGATTCGTAATAAAAGCATAAGGTGTAAAATACACTATTGTATATACCAATGTCGGTCTATGCAACATTCACTGAGTTTGATGCTATCAAAATGCATACTTATAAAGTTGCCATGATTTGAAGGCTTCACTGTTTAAATCTTGACAAACTTAGGCTGCTATTAATAGCACAATAGCTCACTGGTTGTAATATTACAACCAGTAGGTTGTGCTATTATGCAAACACATTATATTTATTTTATTTTTATTTTTTGAATTATTGCTTTTATATTATTTAGAATGTATTGTCTTATAATGTGACAATCAGGTTTCTGAACCCTCTTGGCATGTTTCTGGGAGGAACTGTGGTGTCCCTGGTCTTCATGGGGTCAGTATGGGCTGGAGAAAACCAGGCTATGGTCAAGAACCTTAAAAAGAAGTATCCCACGCTGTTTGTCATCTGCGTCATGGGGACCAGCTACTTCTTGTTGTCTCTGTGTGGTGGTGTGATGGTCTTCATCTTTGGACTCACCTTCCCTTTGTTGTGTAAGTATTATTATTATTATTATTATTATTATTATTAATGTTATCGTGATTATTATTATAGGCTTTTAGACACAGATAAATGCCTGGTCTATATGTTGGCTATATGACATGAGTTTGACCCAGTACTTTTTCAAATCGTAGGCTTAAATGGCAATCTTACTGCTAAGCTAATGCTCCATGTTGCCAAACCTGGGCTGCTGAGTCACAGTGTGGTGCACACTGTAAATCAAATAATGCTACAGTTTTCCAACATCTCTCGTTTGTCTCTACAGATGAAGATTACAGATTACTAACAATAATATTACTATTTAGTAGGAGTGTTTTATTTAAATCAAAATTTTCTCCGATAACAATGGGGCAGTACAGGAATGTGAATGAAGTCCCACCATGTTTTGTGCTATTCTATATGAAGTCAGATAAAACCTGATCTCTGGGGCAGGTTAAGCAGCTGTATGTGGTGGAAAGGTAGGGCAAAGACACACATCCCAGGAGACATGCCTGCTGCTGCCAGTGGACTGGTTGCTATGACTTGTTTATTTGAACTGTATTTACTGGCTGATGTCATGCCTTAAGTGTCTGTCTGTCAAGGATCAAACAAATGTACTCCATTAACCAGCTTTAGGCTTACATGTGAGCTGTAATGACACACAATTTGATTATGATTTATTTTTAGCTGTTTCTAAATTATATTTACTTCGGTGTATGCTTTTTAAAATTCTTTAAATAATATACATTGTATTTCAGGGTGCCTTTCAAAGCAAGGACATCTTACGTTGTACATAGGCAATTATAAAGATCTATATAAAACATTTGGATAAGATATATATATATACTATAGTATTGGACATTTGACTAAAACAGCAATATACATTTTAGAAATAATCTACAATAAAATAAAAATATTGTGAAAATATATACAAAATATTATAATAATAATACATTCTTATTGGGAGGGAAGGGGAGTCAAGTGAGTGTGGAACAAAGGGTTAAATGTTACAGTATAGGCAACTTTGAAGAAATGGGTTTTGAGGAATTTAGCCAAAGAGGTGACTCTGTGGTGGCATGTCGTAAGTGCAGGGGGATGGTGTTCCAGAGTCTGGGGGCAGAGCAGCTGAAGGCCCACGCCCCCATGTTGGAGAGGTGGAATGAAGTGGGGTGGCGAGAAGCCCTGTAGAGTAGGAGTGGAGAGATCTGTAGGATATGCCAGGAGATGGTCAGAGATATAGGAGGGAGCCAGATTGTGAAGGGCCTTGTATGTTAGGAGGAGAAGAAGTTGATACAGAATTTTACAGGGAGTCAATAAACCTTTGTTGTGAGTGGGGAAAGTGACATTTTGGATGAAATAATGGTCGCCGAAGTAACAACATAAAATCATCAGCAAATGAACAGCTAGCAGTTCTGTTAACATGTCTATTAAAATCACCTACAAGCCGTACATATGAGTTAGGATAATTCAATTTAAAAACATGTCAGATAGTTTTGGAGGTCTATATAGTTTGGGAGTTAAATCAATCAGAGGTTGTGAGCCAGGGAGTTTAAAAGCAATATTCAAATGTAATAGCAGGTAGCCAGATACACTTACAGATCAGGCTTTCAAATTTCAAAACGGCGAACGCCACCCACCCCCCTCCCCTCATCCAGAGGTGCGTGGTTGAGAGATGTAAACAAAAAAGATGGGCCACTTGATTCATGTGGAAAAAAATAACGTAGTTATTGTCATGTCTCCGTTTGACTGGCTGCCGTATAGCATCCTTGAAATACAGAATTGTCTTTAGATCACTGTCTATGTCTGAAACCAAACTGTTTTAAGGAGGGTGGTAGAGCAGAGTGTGAACCTGGATGCTTTACAGAGTCAGGAGTAGAGATAAGTGGCAGGCACTCATCATAAGGGGGAAATGCCCCAGAGATAAAGCACTGGTTATGAACACAACAGTAATTCTGGACTCAATATGTATTTTTTTTTTATATTTCTTTAGTGATCCTGATTCATGCCTCCCTGAGGCTACGCAATGTGAAGAACAGGCTGGAGAACAAGATTGAAGGTGTGGGCTTGAAGAAAACTCCAATGGGCTTTATCCTGGACCTCCTGGATCAACAGGAGGAGAGGATGAACAAGATTCAGGATTTCTTTGAGGGCAAACCGAAGGAGTAATGGCAGTTTGCCACTGAATGTTGGCATAATGCCATATTCTCTGTAGCACCAAACCAATGCATTTGTTTTATCATGCTATGTTATGGTCCTTTGCATTCCCCAATTTATAATCCTGAGGTTACTGCTTATTTATTATGTATTCCCATTAAATATTTCTTTTGTAAAGCTACACAAAATCTATACAAGAGGTTTACACAGATATGCACACTCAATGGACTGAATGTTGAGAGGCGTTGTACAAGGAATCCAAGGTTTTCAGCATTTTGTGTTTAAAAATATTGCTTAAACAAACCATTTTGCATTAAGTGTTTTAATGTTCTGTATGATGTCTTTCAGAACGGTTTACATAAGCAAAATAAAGCTGCATGTCAGATGCAATTTTATTGCATGGCAAATCAATGAGATGTGTACTGCATCTTACAACAAAAGTGTTCTGGAAGGTTTCAGTTTCATTCATTTTTCTACTGCTAAAATATTGTATGTTATACCTGATTCTTCTGATAGTTACCCCAATACTTACTGAACCAGTACATGTTACATTGACAGCAATAATGTTCCCTTATATCAAACATGGCATATATAGTAAAGCATGTATCACACATAGTGCTCCTTATCTGAGATGATTTTCATGTAAACTGACCAATCGCCCTTTGACACAAACCCTTTGATCACAGCTATGCATTATGAAAAATGAATGGCAAGTTTAACATTATTGTTTATACTGTATGTGTGTATGTCTATTGCATTTCTAAATTTACATGTGAATGCATCGTTTTCATACGAGCATGCAGAAACTACAAATGTTTGCAGTTTAAAAAATTTATGAATTTGGTTACAGGCCAGTTTATTTTCATTTTAATGGAACAAAGTTTCCCACTTTTTATGAATAAATATTGAAATGGAATGTTTCACCGTGATATTAAAACGTAAATTAATCTGTAATGATAATATTATGTTTTATGACTAATGCAGTTTCATCTTGCTCTATGCTGTATACATGTGCACATTTCTGCCAGGATCATAAAGATTGTCCATACTGTTTGCCATATTAAGCTTTTGTATGTTATTTGTTTTACATTTAGTGATGACCTTACCACAAAGTTGGAAGTAAAACATGTTATAATAAAATGCCTGATTTATGAAACAGAAGCGTTATCCAATCGTGTCAGTTAATATTGTCATTAAAACATGAGTATTTACAGTAGTTGTTTAGCCTATGCCATTGTGAGAATCAAGACATACATTTCAATATAAATAGGCTTTCTATGACATGGATTTGGCATGTTGCTGAGTAACATCAATATTTTCTAATTCCTCTGTCTGCAGTCAAGACTTAATTTGAAATGTGTTCTCGTTATATTTTTCCCCCAGTGTAGCACTGATAAACCCAACATATGTAACAAAAATGAAATAAAATGATATTTTGCTTTTAATACAAGTACAAGCAGATACATCAAATATATCTTGAAAATGCGATTTACTCACTAAGTGATTAAATATAGGCTACTGTAGGTTTTTTGTTTTTACATTATTATGTTTTGCCTAATTTATTGACTTCCCAAAGATAACCGCACATCTCAGTACTGACAGAACTTTATTATGATATTTAGGGAAATATATAAATCTGAGTAAGAAAATGTTTAACAAACACCAGGGAGTTGTAGACTTAGAAGAGACTGGTTTCACTTGATTCCAAGCATTTTGGGAGCGGCACCTATGCAAGCAGCGACAAAGTCAGATAATTAATTAGATTAAATTAAACACAGGCACCTGAAAGTATATAAACTACATGTTGAATAATTATTCCAACAACTGCTGTTAAATCCAACACAGTGCTTCATATAGCCTACTGCAACATCATAAACATAAATATAATATCAGAGGGAATTCTAAAGCACTTACAGCTTTTAGATAGGCCACGTTGCTCTGCTTGATCTCATTTAGGAGTTGATCACGGGGTGTGAGATCAATCTTCGGTGGCTCTCGTCGGCGAGAGACAGGTTTCAAAGTCTTAATCACATCCTTCAGGTTTGCACTTTCGTCTCCCATCACTCCAGTGCATGTCTTCTCAATTTTGGGGGCTTTCCTAAGCTGGAAGCTAGCTCGTTCTGGTCTCTTGTCTTCCCTCGGGTCCCATTGTAGCAGAGGGTCACGCTTTTTAGGAGTCCGCTTCAGATGGATGTCTTTTAATGGTGTGGCTGGTTCAGCACTGGGCGACTTTGGAATGCTGTTATTGTTGTGTTTGGGCTGCTTTTGAAGATGTGTGGTCTCTTTGTGGTCTTGAATACTCGGCTGAGGAGTTGGTGGGGTGAGACCATGCATCTGGAGCAGTTCTAAGGAAGGTACATACCCCAGCATCTCTAACAAACCAGGGGGCAGGTTTAGGCTGTTCTCATACATCTGAATCACTTCCCTATGTTCTCTCAGCTGTTGCTGTTGCTGTTCTTCCTTCCTCTGCTGCCGCTGGCGATCGAGGTTCCTGGTTAGAAGGTTGGTCACTACCATTCGCGGCCCTGGTTGTTCAAAGTGGTAGCCCATCTTCAAGAGGGTGTTGTTGGCCTTGAGCAGGCGTGAGATTTCCATCTCTGCATGATGACCCAGCATGTGCCTCTGATTGTGAAAGCGTAGTTCTGTCAGAGTCTCGTTGAACTGGAGGCAGCGTATGATAGCAACGATGCCCTTTCCTGTTATGAAGTTGGACTCAATATTCAGTGTTGTAATGCTCCGATTCTCTCGTAGCATGTTGGCCACCTTGAACGCTATGTTTTCATCTACACCGGTGTTGGCTATGCTGAAGGTCTTCACATACCTGTTCTTCTTCAAGGCATTTACGTAGTCCAGCAGCATTTCCTTGGGAATGTTTTCTATGTTGTTGAGGTTGACATCAGTGACCGAAGGGTTGTTGTTTCGGATCTTATCCAATGTCGTCTCCAGGTTTGTCTCATTTCCCGAGGGCCTCGATGTCAGCTTTATTCCTCCTAGGGCCAGCTTTGGAATCTTCAGTTTGTTTATTTTCCTCTCTTCTTTCTCCGGTATTTTTTCACAGGCCTCCTCTACCTTGGGATCCTCTGGCACTTGCTCTGCTTCCTCAAGGAGGGAAGAGTGTGATATCTCCAGCCCTTCTTTCTCTTGAGGTTTTGAAGTGTTTTGCTGAGATACATTCTCAGTCACGTTCTTCACCAGATTGTCTAAAGTTGGCAAAAGTTCATTGGTGGTTGAATCACTAGGAACGTTTTCCGTGTTATTTATTGGATTTAGATTTTCGGGCTTGTCTACACTAATGGTTGTTTTTTCATCCTTCTTTTCCATCACATATATTTCCCCTTTGCCCTCAGATTGCTCCACCTCCTCATTTATTTTCTCTATGATCTCATCTATGACCTCCTCCCCTTTGATCCCATCTGTAGCCTCCTCCTCTATGACTCCTTCGATCACTTTGTACACATATTCCACATCTTCAGCACTTTCTTCATCCTCTTTTTTTTCTGCTTCCTCCTTGAGACTTTTCTGATGAAAAGAAAACATTTGAACAAGGTTTGAACTTTTCTTTTTTTATCTAGAACTTTTAACCCTAAGAGGGTATTATTGGCCATTTGTGTTTGGGGCTATATAATATTCCTGTTAATTGTACACAATCATGTAACAATTATGTAAATAAGACTTAATAATCAACCATGTAGAATGGGTAATATACTGTTTCGGTACTTTTGACTGCTTACCTCACTAGGGAGCAGAGTAGCAGGAACCCTTTCCTCATCGAGCATTCGTGTTGACTCCTTCTCCCAATACAGGTAATCTACCAGAGACCGGTGGTCAAATGTCCCTGTTGGTGGCTTCTCGGTCTGATCCTTCTGCCTCTGTCCTACCGGCACTCTCTCATCTGGGGCAATAATGACATCCATCTCACTCTGGAGCTCTTGAAGTTCCTCTGGCGATAGCATGGCCAGGAGCTCATCTTCATCAATGTCCTCTTCATTGATATCCTCGGTTTCTCTTTTAGTGGACATTCTTTTATTTCAAATAGAGTGAAAGCTGCAGTCCACAAGTGACAAAGCTAAGTAAAACAGAGTGGGTGACTTCTGAATTGGCCTGAAGCTAATAAGCAGTGTGCCCCTGCCCCATACACAGACTAAAATTAAACCTACAGAACCACATGGAAGATATTTAAGGCACACATGGGGGGGCAGGTCATACTAGCGTTCTTTTTTCAGACACCTCTCTCAGCGGGCCTGGCTATCATGATCTTTCTAGACGGCAGTTGCTTTGGGTAATAGAGAGATGTGGGATCGACAGCAGCAGGTGGCCTGTTTGAACAGGAATCTCTCCATTGCCAACACAGCTCTGCCTGCATAGTGGCTGTGGAGTTGTTTTCCTTGCAAGGGAGACCATTTCTGAGGTTGTGAACAACATCAAACAGCTGATATAAAGTAATGATATACCACAATTAATAATTTGCTATGTTTGGAATGGATATGCTGCTCTATATCCTTTCACTGGATGACCTTTCTCAGATTATTAGGTGAAACAAAATCCACAATGATACAATATTATGCTAAAATCGGCACATACAAAACATTTATTTGTATATAAACAAAGGTCACATTCAAAGCAGAATCTATCTCGAAAAAATGTTTTAAGAAAACAAAGCAAACAAAAAAACAGAGAACTTCTAAATAAATTCCACATGTATGTGTTTCACACAAGTATTTATTCATATCCTTGTTCTGGATGGAAAATATTTGACTACAGATGACATCTAACAATTTATACGTAACTACACACTGACTGTACAAATATGTGAAGAGATGAATAGGAAGTGAAAACATTTTTAGGGGCAGTGGTCCTCTATAGAAAAAGGCTGAAATTATTATAAAAATGTTTTAACATGCGTTGTAAAACACTTTACACTACTAACAGTGTTCTATAAACAATATTGACACCATACAATACATTCAGATTAAAAGAAGAGAAAACTAGAGTACACAAACTTCCATGAAATCCTAACACATTTTCTGTGAATTGCTGTGTACAGTATAATTTAGGATGTTACTTTATCATACTCCAGTGAGATAGATTTACCAAAAAAAAATCATCATATTGCCCTTAAATGTGTAGGCAAATGCTAAGTTATTTGATTTACATGTTATAGCACAAAAATGGCATGTTTTGTTTTGTTCTTAAAGCATAGTGTTTGACTCTAATACAGTTTGTGCAACACCTTATATTTGTGACAAATCTTCTGCTGCCTGAAGAAATTCTCCATTCAATCCAAGGCACATGGGAAAGTCATTCAGTAGTGTCATCAAAGTGTTCAGAGGTTATCTAGCAGTAGCACAAGATCTAGCATTCAGTCTGTGAAAGATAAGTCCACATTCTGAATGTGCTGTCCGGTTTATGAGCTATTATTACTCATGGCATTGTTTGTGCCAGTTCTGTTTAGTCACCTTCAGTGGATGCCCATGTAGTTTTTATCCAGGTAATATCTGAAAGGAACACAAATTAATATTTATTTCAGAGAATCACCAAGGAATACTGGGTTGAGCCTTGTGTTGCCCCAAAGCTATAGCAGCTAGTGATTTATTTATATTATTATGAAATACAGATATAAACATATTATGCTGAAATGAAGGAAAAGGTTTTAATTACAGAAATAAATTATTATAACAATTAAACAGATGTGATGAACGTTGTCCTTGCACCTGAACACATGCAAACATAGACATTGCATCTAAGTGAATGTAATTAATGGCAGTGTAGCAGTATGAAGCCAACAGACACGATGAAAAGACATAATAAACACGTATGGTGGCTATTTTTAAATCAACTGCTAATGTGCTAATGAAGTTACATGCTAATGACAACACCTCCAAACAGAGATACCACGACACTACAGCGACATACAGTACAGCCTACTGTATTCATTCTCACCCTTAAGTGCTAGAGGGCTTGTCTGATGGCACATCAGAACTATTGGCCACAGCACCAGCCTCAACTGACTCTGATTTGCTAGGCAATGTGTCAGAGCTTGACACTTTGCTTTCTGGAGAAAATCTGTACACACGAAGATTAAATACAGGTTAGGTCAGAGGAAGGAAGAAAGACAGGAAAGAAGGAAGGCAGAATGTAAGGAAGTGATTCCTTTGTTAGGAGCTCATTCTCAGTTTCAGGCCATAAAGAAGATGGCTCTCAGTTTGTCAAGAGTCATGCCAAGTGTGTGCGTCTGTGAGGGGGAGAGGCGGAGAATGATGTGAGCCTAAGAGCATCGTAGATGCGTGCCCACAACACACAGACACCTGCCAACCAGTTTTAAACAAGACACTGTTGCTCAACCCCTTTGGAACACTTATTTCAACTGCAAGGACAATTCTGGACACAAACGTCTCTTTTAAAACATTATTATTTGATGAGAGATAGACGCGCATTCTTGCTGCGGCATGCTTGTAAAAAACAAACATCACGAGATATTTTAAAACCGCGTACCTGCCGCTTAGCGTGGGAACTGTAAGCGAATAACAAGTGACATTCTTTTTTTAAATATGTAACTTATTTTGCGATTCGTGTGAGTCTTCTTAAACTATCATAACTGTCTAATTAGAGTATGTGAATTATATCCAATGAGAACGTCCTCACCTGCTGTGCGTGGGACTGCTGTTGTACGGGGCTCCGTGAGGGTGGGGCTGCTGAGGTGAGCTGACTGGCACGTCATAGTCTGTCAGACCCACTGTCAGCTGGGTGCGCCAGTTCCCCGTACTGGTCAGTGAGGACACTTGAAAGAACAATAAAAAAAAAGAGATATGACTCCTCTACCTCTGTACTGTAGATACACTGAGAAAGTAAGTGTTGTTTTTGGGAACATTCTTCAGCCTAGCTTATGCCAGCATAGCACCCGAAAACAGGCAATTAGCGGAACATATTATTAAGGCAATACGCTTATTTCAATACCGTTTCAAACATTGTATTTGTATGCTTTAGATATTTTTAGGAAAACAATGCCTTTCTGAAAAATTGCAATACGTACATTGTATTTGTTAAACAGCTATTTGTGTTTGAACTAGTGTTTATACTACGGTGTGAAATAAGTCCAGGTCCTCCTCCTACCTGAGGAGTAGGAGGCTGTGCGGCTGGAGTGGCTGAAGGGAGCAGGCAGCGTCTGGTAGCCCAGGCTGAGCTGGGAGCCGGTGTCAAAGTCGTCGTAGCCGCCCAGCGTACCTCTGACCGGCTCCTTTATCCCGCCGCTGCGGTGGTACCAGCCCCTCAGGTGTTCCGCCACCAGGGCCTTCTGCATGTTCCTGGCCAGCAGCTCGTTCCTGGGGCCCTGCCTGCTCCGCGGGGGCCTCACGGTGGCGTAAGGGTTCTGGGCCATGCCGTCGTCCTGGTCGCAGCTGTAGTGCCTGAACCTCTCGTGGCCGTGGTAACCGTTGACCTGGTAGGAGGGGTTGACGTTGTAGTGTCCCTCCACCTCGCTCTCGTACACGTAGGCACCGTTAGCGTACGGCTCGCCGTCCACGCACGGGTACCCGCCGGTGGCGAAGTAGGCGCCGGGCGCGTAGTGGGAGTCGTAGGCGTGGCCGCCGGAGTGGTGCTGCACCAGGTTGGGCATGCTGCCCGTGTTGGCGTACGCCTCCACCCTCCGCTGCAGCTGGTGGAGCCGGCTGGGCGGCCGGGCGGCCAGCGTGCAGTAGTGGGCCGCCGTGGATGGCATGCCGCAGAAGTCCAGGCTGGAGCGGCTGGTGTAGGAGGAGCAGTCGTCCAGGGCCTCCGTGCTGCTGCTGCCGCGCGCTGACGGACACAGCGTGAACACCGGGGGCGCCGCCTCGCCCTCTGTGCCCGGCCGGGGGTGGGACTCCAGGCTGCCGCTGCGGTGCCTGAAGCCGTTGGAGGAGCCCTCGCACCTGGGAGGAAGACATTTGGCGTGGTCACTTGGCGTCAACAAGTACGAACTAGTTAGGTAGCTAGTTGGTAACGCTCTTGAGGAAAGGGACAGGAATTATTCATGAATTCACGCATGGATTCATTATTATTGGCAAAACCTTTCATTGGCAAAGCCTGCATTCCATTATTTTATCATTAGTTATCATGATAACTAATGATCATTCCATGAATTATCATTAGTTATCATAATTCATGGAATGCAGGCTTTGCTAATTATCATGAATTAATGGGGGGGGCGACAAGGATCACACCTGAGCTGGCTGCTGCTGTACGCGTTGCGGGTCATAATCGGGGTGGGAGGCATACTGAGAGGGTCTCTTGGAGGTCTGGGGAGGGTTTTATAGGGACTACTGTGGGTGGAGGACACATCTGCTGCATTCTGGTAGTAGTGGGAGGGCTCTTGGCCATTATAAGCCACCCTGAAGAGGTGTGGCGTGACCGGGGAGAGAGAGGGATTACACAGGGATGGACATGCGAAGCAAACATGAAGTGGGGTGGCGTGTGTCTAAAACACAGCATCCGTCACCATACCTGCTGTGGTTCTTGTGATGGTGGCGTTGCCGCGGCGAGCCCTGTCTGTCCACGTGACCCTCCTTCCCCAGGGAGGGACTGAGCTGTGGGGAGCCTTGGACGGAGCATGACCGCGGCCTTTGGCTGGCGCTGTCTGAGTCGTCTGACAAGAGAGGCACGGCAGGGAGGTGACAATGGTTTTCACCATTGAATATGAGGACAAACAGGGAAACCCCCTCATTAACATGCCTAGCCTGCGTTCCACCCTGTTTAGCACAGGAAAAACTATCTTTCTAAAATGCTGAGACATCCTATTGTATTACTCTAGTAGTATTCTGGGGGTAAAGGGGTATCCACCACTGTATTTGCCTGAATTCGTTTTTTTGCTGTTTTTTTACTGTAGATTCGCGTGGGCTCTCTATAAAACATGATCATCTCCAGAAGCCTGTGTCATTAAGACAAAATGTGGCCTATGGTGACTTACCGTCATCCAGCGGGAGGCTTGACAGCGAACTGCAGTCTGAGCGCACCAGTTCATCTGGAGATAAAACACGCCACGTCACAGACTGTGAATACTTGGGTGAGGTGCACGTCAATGGGAACACGCAGCGCTACCTGCAATGATCACAGAGGCTCTCTGCGTGGGCTTCTTTCCCCTCTTGATTCTGTAGGCGTTCATTTCGTCCTCTATCTGCTGGAGCTTGTGCATAGCGTCCAGGCAGTTCCTCCTCCTCTTCTTCTTCACTGTTTTGCACAAGTCTGTCTCATTCGCGAGCTTCTTGGCGGCCTCCACAATCTTCTGCTGCAGTGCAAATCTACTTTCCAGGTTCCTGAGGTACGGGTCCTACGGGTTAACCAAGGCATTCACAGAGTACATGTTAAGCAAATCATACAGTAAGCTGGTAAGCTTCAGACCAACCACAGCTAATGTTACTGCAAAGCCGACAACGCCACCAGGTATATGTTGTGCAAGTTAAACAGCATTAGCACCCTGGTCAGGCTAACACGTAGCATTGACTGATGGGTTTCATTGTGCTGCTGTTTATCACACATACGGACCTCATTGTAGGGGAAAAGGTCATCTAACTTGAATTCAGTTCCAACCCGTCGCCTGACGTGAGGTGGTCTTTCACCTGCACACAAGGGATACTCCTTTGGCAGCTTGCCGGTTAGCTCCTGAAAACACACACACGCACGCACACACACACACACACACACACACTAAAACTCCATGTAAATTACTAAACCTCATAGAGGAAGGATGTACTGGCTCAATCTAATAAAAACTATATATTTCTAATTAAATTAAATTGAAATGTATGTGCAATTTCTTACCGCCTCTCGAAGACAGATCTTCTTAAGCTCTTTTGTTTTCTTGACCAAGATGTCTTGAATCTCCTGTTCTTTCTTCCTCAGCTCAGAGATCTTCTCTTTTTTCTGTTCGTCGTTCACCTCAGAGTCGGCAGAACCTGCACAAGGAACACTGCTCTTTGAAGCACGTCTGTGCAAGGATGCCATATGTGAGCCTACAAGTCTACTGTATGGGAGAAGTGCTATTGCCATATGTGAGCCTACAGTAGACTAATACAAGTCTACTGTACGGGAGAAGTGCTATTGCCATATGTGAGCCTGCAAGTCTACTGTATGGGAGAAGTGCTATTGCCATATGTGAGCCTACAGTAGACTAATACAAGTCTACTGTACGGGAG
>JAODTR010026497.1:0-22946 GCA_025399935.1 Amblyopsis rosae
GAGGGAGAGAGAATATACGCGAGCTGCTATCTGTATGCTTCTAGGCTTCTGTAAATCTTTCGGGACGATCTTTGCAACTACGGTCATGTTTACAATATAGGCTCACTCTAAAAAAATCAGCGGCTCACTTGAACAGGCAGATAAAATCGGCGGCTGTCTTGACCGCAGTTTCATTTTCCAGGAAGTGAAACTAGAGTTCCATAGGCTATAAAAGAACTACTGTTGCTTTACCTAACTAATAAATTACCTGCTTGAGATCGAAATTATTGAACACATCGTTTTTTTTGTTTTCCTTACCGTACTTGTGGAATGTGGAAAGATCGGTGGATTCTCCTTTGTCTTCCTGTAGTATTATCAGTTTGTAGCATAGCTGTGTAAATAAAGAAATGGAATCAAATGCAGGATTATCTATACCCTACATAGCCTAAATGATACAATTATGTAATACAAATGTTAAAAAATATAAAATATTGTAAATTATATACCAGAAAATTCTATACGTGTGTCACCTGAGGGTGAATGTGTTTGTAGAACACCCTTGGAGTTTACCAGGAAAAGGGCTTCTATATGCTCACTGAGGAGTGGGCAATCCGGTTCAGTCTGTCGTTCAATTGAGCAATGGTCAAAATACAATTCATCTCAAGTGATAACCAAGAAATTGAATGAAAACTAATTACATTTAAATGGCTATTATATCAAATCAATTAAAAATATATTGTAATTGTTGAGATGTTCAGTAAGTCATGGCCAATGTACCTCAAACCTATGCCATCTTCTACAATCTGCCAGATAGTACCAAACCCATGGTGTGTCAGATGTGTCCATGTATTCTTCATTCTGACCGCCTTCTGCACTAGCTTGCCACATTCTATACAGGCACATCATATTATCACTATGTGATTTTAAATAATGTATTTTAACAATATGTAATTATAATTCTGATTTACCTCACCTTGTATTGTTCAGTAGCAGTGTGGTAAATGCTTCCAAGTGACAAATCAATACTAGTTTCGTAGACACACCCCTCAAAGTTTTGACTGTGTGTGACTCTCACATTTGCATAAATAATTCCAATGTGTCCAGTCTTGCTGCAAGTAATGGATTATGAATGTCATACATGTATACCATTTCTATTATCAATTAAACAGATTATGGTAATTATTTGATATTGATTTTTCTTTTAACATAACCTACATATAGTAGGCTATACATCAGGGCTATTCAACTCTGCACCCTGCATGTTTTATATCTCTTCCTGCTCAGAGGACCAGAGTTGAATAGGCCTGCTATACATGTTAAATGAAGATACTGAATAGTTTGTTAGATACTCTTATGCGATTGTAACGGTGGCCAGCATGTAGGTAGCTGTGCGGTGTTAATCCTCACTCTCCGACACCTCATAGGACGCTCTGGCGACGCTGGCCAGAGCTCATGGGTTTTTGGCCTGCCATGTCGGAGCGTCCGTTCTCTGCATGGGAGATCGGGGTTCGATTCCCCAAGGGGGACAGACGATCTCCTCGTCACACGATCTAATTCAAAACATGTTTGCAGGTTATTTTCCACTATGCAAATTCATTTTTCATCAACCACCACATGTAGTAGCATGGCTGTCTCCAGTGGTGTCCCTGCACTTCTTAACCTTTAGATGTCCTCATAGTCTGCTGTGTCTGCCTCCTCTGTCCGTATTCTACATCACACACCCTACCCCACCCCAACCCTAGTAAAATACTACCCATGATACCGTGTCCATCCTGTGCTCAGTGCTGGATTATCCTACTTGTATATGTTGCTGAGATGTGTCTTCCAAACCTAGGCTTCAATAACAATTGGGCCATTTGGCCAGCTTTAACTAAGTTCCTAAACAGCCAAACAAAATTGAGCAAACACAAATTAAATGAATGTCATTGCATGTGAGAAAAACACAGTTGTTAACCATCAGTGGCGTACCATATTTGTGATGGGCCTTTGCAGAATCTCTCCTCCCATGTTAAGACAATTCCTTGCCTCACCATGAAGTAAGCAACAACAACTAAGTTCACCATGTCTGTGCTGTTGATGTTCAGTACCTGGTGTTTCACAATAAAAACCTTTCAGACTACAACTTCTATTTATTAGACGTATAACAAACAAGTGATGATACATATTGGTGGTACAACTATAGAATTGGAACAAATTGTAGCAATAACTCTTGGGTGAGCCACAGCATGCCATCCACCACTTGAATGGTGAATATATGAATTGTTTCCTGGTGCAAACTCATACATTTTTCTTACACATTTATTTGTTATTTCTATAAAGCACATATAAAGTACATTACTGCCCATAAAATGAGCACTATGTCATTGTGACAAGCAATAAAAGGCCTTTCATGGAAAGGAAATTTAAATTTACTTTTATTATTATGTTTAAGGACATGAGGTAGAGGCTGTTTTTTTTTCTCTTTGAATAAAAAAAATGGGCTTCCCATGCATGCTTAACATGTAGGTCTACTACATTTAGCACACACAGGTTTCAGGCCATATTAGCCTATTGTTAAAGAGATACTCCTCCATTTGAGTCTGGAATTGCCATTGTGGTTGTATCCGGTGTTTCAAAGCCACCTGAGAGCTCACATTCCCTCTTCTCCTCCCCCTGATGCAGGCATATAATCAGGTATATTTCTCAGGGATTCTGGGGGGCACGGTAACACAATTAAGGAAAGAACTTTTAAACTCTTGGCTAGAACGCAGCCCACAACTGAGCTGATGTGACAATCTGTGGCATTAAGGTAGCACTCCTATATTCTGTCACAGATACTCGACAAGCATCTACGGCAACTTTATGAAATACAAAATTGACACCAAAATGACAACAAAAGAATGGGTCCTTATTACCAAAGTGCTTTAGACATATTCAAAGCACTGCGTGACCATTAGGCCTCTTCTGTTCACAAACATCACGTAGTATAATAAAAAAGAAATATTCACAAATTGTCTTGTGTGTTTTTCTCCCACAATTCTCAAAAGGCACTTAAGATGACCCATTAAGGACCCTATGATGGTATCTCATTCTTCTGGTTTGCTCTTTCATCTGTCTGGGGTTACAGGACAGTACAGGCTCTACGACAACATAGGACCACGGTCTTGTAGGAAAAAATATTAAATAAAGTCCCCAAATGCACTTTTGTCATCAGTAGAACTCAATCAGGTACTCCGGATAAATCTGGTTGCTGTCAAAGATTACGTAGATTTTTGGATTACTTATATCATCCACGCAGGCGTCATAGAAATTGGTGAAGCTGGTGTCCTTTGACGGTGGCCTGCAGTACTTTGGATGTCCCACAGTGTATTCCCCTATGAGCACCCTGGCTAGGAACATGGTTTTGTATGGCGGTTCTGTGGCAAATATGGGCGGGGCAAGTCCGTGTCTCTGCAAGGCAGTGTTGTGTTTCCCCGTGGTGAGACAGAATTTACTGGAGTACTTAGCGTCCCGAGCAAAATAGCTCCCTGAAAAACAGACGTGGGAGGACAACTTTATAGACTGAAGGAAAAGAGAAAGTGCCACATCATGTTGTGTCTCCGCACATACTGTAGATGCAGTCTACCTTTTCCATAGACATCTCCGTGACTGCCAGTCAGACGCCAGTCAAAGTTGTATGTGCATATAGCTTGGACGTTGCTGTGACCTGTACCGTGAAACAACATTCTCTCCTCGATTTCCAACGTGCGTTTAATCTTTCGCAACTGTGTTTTCTTTCTTGGGAGAAAACCAAGAAATGACAACATTCACCAGCCTCTGTGCTTGATGGATGTGCGTATGCACAAGCAAATAGGGTAAGGGTAACGTGTGACAATATGTCTGACACTGTACAACTGAATTAATTTCATTACATTGACTCTAATGGAAGTTCTGCATCACACCAAAGGGAATTTGTGATATTACCTGAAGAATTGTGATTCATTGCTTAGCCTTTATACACCTACTGATCCCCTCTGACCAAATTCTGATTAATCAACTGTTAATCAGTGTTACCGTATCTTGTGGCCTGTGAGTTGTGTCCAAACACAACTATACCGGACAACTGCATGCAATAAAGATAGATTACATATCTCGTAAAAACAAAAAAAAATGACAGTTTGAAAAACAATCTTAACCCTACCTGCAGAAGAACTCCCATAAGTCTAGGTTCTGAATCCTCTGGATGGCCTTTATTGGATGTGCCATTGTTCTTTCATACAGCCTGGCGACTTCTTTAAACTCATATGTGTCTCTGCCAAGCTGGATAAGCTGAGTGGGGAAAAATGTGTTGTAAAAAATGATGTGTTTCAAATCATAATTCATACATTACAGACTGCAATGTATTACCATATACTGTAGTATGCAACACCAATGCAGTTATATACATACAGTACACTAATGTAGTGTGGCACATACCTGATATGGCTCATCTGTATTAATTCTTTCCCAGTGACATGGAACAGGTAAGGCTAGATTATCACATATAAATCTGAGAGGGAGCACAGAGATACGTGCCTTAGGGTGCGGCCACACATACGCGAAGGAAAAACTGGGCAGGAGACGGACCATCGCCTTCCGATGCGAAATTCATAATAAGTCTCCTTCATTCCACCCTGCCTCGCCAAACAAACTTACATCCAAGCGCAGCCCTGTGGGGTCGGCCACATGCGCGTCCTTGCTGTCGGTTGAGGCCGCGAGTTAGCGGTCAATGCTCAGATGTGTTGAACTCTAGATGAAGTGCAGATGTGATTTAGCTTCGCCACAGGATGCGACGGTTTTATTTGCTCCTTCGCTCGCATAGAATGGAAGTGAACGGGAGGCGATTATTGGCAGCTGTCAATTTCGTGCATGTGTGACCGCAGCCTTAACGGTCACAATGAATCCCCCCGACATATGACGCTAAAATAATATAAGATAGTCTACAGATATGTCTATGCTAAATGTATTTAGATACGTGTTGTAAATATCTATATAATTTCTTTTGATATTATAATTATTAGGCGTAGCCAGTGGCATAGTCATAATCTTGTTGTAATATTAAATTATGCAGATATATTTATAATTTTCATATCATCATTATCAAAAATAATATAAGAAAGAGGTCCAGTATATTGATTACATTTTAGTTTAAGAAGACTGTCAAATAATGACACCATCTTTGCGCTCATTCACAAAATGTTACATGTCTTACCTAAAGCCAGTTGCAGATTGAAGAGAGCGTTTGATTGGCCGTTGTTTCCCCGTTGTTACATTTATCTGTCTCATGACTGACAAAAAGTACAAAATGAAATGATAAAGGTTAGACTACAGGAAAGGATAGGACTAGTAAAGTACAAATTGCATCCTTGTCTACGTTAAGACAGTATCGTAATAAACTTCTGTTAGTATTGCAAGTAACAACCTAGGGACCAGATACATCTAATAGCTCATGTTTCATTTGTTCTGGTAGATACATCCGGTCACCTTCCTATGCAGACAGATTTTCAGTCAGCCTGGAATTGGATGGGTTTGTTATTATTATACAATGGAGCGCAGCCTAGGCATTTTTAAAATACTCCAAATGCATCCAAAGGCATTTTAGCCTGTGTCCATTGATAACGCCTCTTTGAGAGATTTCAGACTAATACACATTTAGAGACTTTGGACTTAACACAAACTGTATTTATTCACAACTCAAACATCTGCGGGAAGAAATCCCCACTCGGTCTACAGTAGCTTCAACAGATTAGCTCAAAGAAATCCATGTCAAACTTCCAGCAGGTTTGTTCAAACCAAAACGTCAAGGGAGAAAACGCAGGAGTATATGAAAGGCATCTAATGGGTACCAGGTGAGCTACATTAGACAAACTAGGGCAATCTTCTGTTGCTGCCGACTGCTGGTGAAGCAGGGAATGACAGTCAATTTTTGATTTAAGCAGGAACAAGCTAGGCACACATAAAATAACCCACAAAAACACATTGCTACTGTAGAATTCTGAGACCTGATTACATAATACCTTAACATCAGCCACGTTGCCCACTACACTGCAGAATGCACCGAACCAGTACCTGAAAAGTCCAGCCTGTAGGTGTACTTGGCTGTGTAGAACTCCATCACACCGTGTTGATTCCTGTTATAACACTGTTCAATCTGAGCACTGGTCACAGAACACGCTGCACTGGGGTCAACCTAGACAGAGACAATGGTTTAACATGCGGCAGCAGCACAGGGAGAATGATGTATACGCCTGTATCATCAAAGGTAGGGTTGGCGAATTAGAATGTATTACCACTATGACTCTGTAGAGAGCCGAAGTCACCTCCGCTTTATGGGACCTTAGTTTGAAAAAAATATGTATGTTTGAATTGTGACACGAAGTACACATATGCTGTTTGACTATATAAAAGATAATAGTCAAGCAGTTTGTTCTGAAACTATAAAGTCATCTTTAGTTTTGTGTGTAATCTCTCAGTAAACTACAGCTTTCGTCTCACACAACACACGTCACCAAAACATCGCTTTCTTTGACTTGTGGATTGTGCCGCGAAAACGTCATGACATTTACGCGACATGGGGTTTGTAGTCTTATTAATTACATAATTTCACAGTCTTATACTTCAACAAATGCACTACAAACTGAGACTTTCTTGACTCAAATACATTATTTTTTAAAAGTCAAACATCATACAGTATGTCTACTTCGTATCACAAAGCAAAAGGGATCTAAAAATAATGTTATCCTCGCTGTTGACTACCCTACCATACATACTTCTTTTAAAGCTTAGGTCCTAAAATGCAGATGTGACTTTGGCTCTCTATATGACTACCCACGGGGAGAAGTATTTTATGGTGATTAGGCAATATGCATTATGTATATTATATACTGCATATATTATATATATTTAATATATAAAAGGTTCTTGAATTAGAAATTCCAAATGCTGCTATAAAGTACTACAGTGCATATAGTTATAGCATGCAGTATCAATACTGTAATAATATATATGAATGGTAGTGTACTCTAATTACAGTACACACAAAGTACATTCAAATATATGGGGCCACTTAGAAACATCCTTGTTATTGAAAGAACATGTTTTTTTGTACAAAACAATTTCCAAAATAGTTGGGACAGTATAGGAAATGCTAATAAAAACTAAACAATTTGATTTGTAAATTCCATTCATCCAACACGTTATATGATGTTTTACCTTGTGACTTTAATTGTTATGTGAAAATATACACCAATTTCAAAACTGATGACTTCAACACACTACAAAAAGTAAATCATATTTCTTTTACTTACACTTAATAAATGTGTGGGTGCTGAAGACACCCATTTCTGACATTTATCAAGTAGAATTTCTCCCCCCTTTCTTCTATTATTTAGGTTTTCAAGTGCACAGTGGACCTTTCGCCAGAGTATGATTGACAGGCAATCTGACTAAATCAGAAAGCCGAAAAGGTTGCTACTTGCCACACTGTCGGATAAAAAAGAATCACTGCGTTTGATGTGGAAATGTACTGGCTGCAGACCGTAAATGGTTTGATTTATTTTTTAATAAAATAGTAGGCTACTAGATTTAATTGAGAAAGTTAAACCATCAGGTAGCTAAATCCTGCTCTTTAGCCTGGAGATCATGATTACAAAACTATTTGCAATGCTGACCTCATATTGTCTGAGATTAACAGTGACACATTGGAAGTGTGCTTTGTGGTCCAAAAAGTCAACACTCTATATAGTTTTTTGACAAAAACAGCAGTAATTTACAAGTCATTAAGAGCAAAATCACTAAACAATCTTTCATCAGCATTAGGTCCAAAAGCCAGCCTATGTTATGATAAAGGGGTATGTCAGTTTTGAATACAAGGGTAACTTACACATCTGTTAGTCCAGTGCAGTTATAGGAGAAAGAGAATAAACATTTTGGAGCAACATATGCTGCTGTCCAGATGTGGCCTTTTCCATGACAATGCAAATAGCATTGACTGCATAAGGAGTAGGTGCTAGATTTGCATGTCTGCAGTCCTGAATGGTTGCTGATTGAGAAAGTGTAGTGCATCATGAAAGCACAAAATATGGCAAAGGAGACTCTACAACTGTGCACTTAAAGAGCTAAATAATGGAAGGGGGGGAGGGGATTCTACTTAATAAATGTCATAAATGGGTGTCTTCAGTGGCCACACATTTAATAAGTGTGAGTAAAAGAAATATGATTATGTTATACAACTGTCCACACTTTTTTAGTATGTTGAAGTCATCAGTTTTGATATTGGTGCATATTTTCATAGAACAATTAAAGTCACAAGGTAAAACATAATATAACGTGTTGTTGTATTGTCTCCAATATAGTACAGGTTGAATGGAATTTACAAATAACTTTGTTTAGTTTCATTAGCATTTTCTTTACTGTCCCAACTATTTTGAAAATGGGTTTGTACATGTATGTAGCTGGAAACGGTTGATTTATAATAACTACATAAGCAACCAACCATCACTCCTGATGGCATGTTCTGTTAGATAATATAAGTTTACAATTTTACAAAGGCAAATTGACCTATCCCAAGTCCCACCCCTTTCTCTTGTCGAACCTTGTTACTGTAACTAAACAACAGACAATTGGCGGAGTTTCTGTCCATTCAAAAAATGCTCAACTGTTAATGGAGGCCAAATGAAAAGGGGGCGGGGCTTGCTAAACAGAAGCAATAAAGCTGGCCCTTTAGACTAGTTAAAGGGGAATTGCAGTCATCATATTGCCATTCTCAAAACATTCCTGATCTGGTCACTAGGTTTGTTTTCTTTCTTAGAAATATGTCAATAAACATTTTAAATCATTGTTTCTTACTAGCGTATAGCTCTCACAGTCAGTATAATTGGACGTGTCATGATGTTTTCATGTGGGAACCTATGGTTGGCTGTGAGTGTGGTCTAAGAACCCCCTTTCCCCAGAGTAGCAGAGTAGCTACAGCGTCTGCTTGTTGATACATTAGGACACAGCCGCACACACACACACACACACGGAGAGCATGGTTTGTTTTACCCAGATGAAAGAAAACTAACATCTGGACCCCAGAAACATGTCAGTGAAGGGTATGTTATAAATATGTTAGTACCGGTACTTGCATCCAAGATGTTGGCAGTCGTACTGGTACGGAGCTCTTGTTTAGGGGAAGGACTAAGCCAAACTCAAAATAAGAGCGACGCAACGAATATGCAGAAGTAAATGACACCATCCAGTTCTTTTGATTTCAGGGGTAATATCGTAGATATAGCACATTTAAAAACAAATCACAAAACTTTTAACACTTTACAGTGTTTAACGTGTGCTATTGTACTACAAAAAGAATGCAAAATCCCCAAAATGTTGATTTTGACTGTAGGGGAGCTTTAAGTATCTGGAGCAGCAGCATTTGTGGGTTCAAGCTCAAAATGGCCAGAAAAATGACTTTGCTCTCAAACTTTTCACTCTATTCTTGTTCTGAGAAATGAAGGCTATTCAATGTGAGAATTTTTCTACAGTATGTAGATATTCCATAAAGCATCTGCTGTTTCCAGCTACAATACAACATAAACCATGTCGCCACTGTATTTCTGATCAATCTTATGATATTATAATTTACAAACATTTTGCTTTTCATTCAAATTTCTAAGCAGTAGAGCCTGAAAGTAAGGTTTTGGCAATACTGCCCACCTCTATGGGTTATTGATACAGTAGATAGATAAACAAAACAGCGTCAGCAGCAGGGGCAGGATACTGTTGACTTATTTGCTTTCAAAAAATGGGTTGTCCCCTGCATCGTCACTACATCTACTGTACGTTCTGAACCTGTTTTTAGGCAGTGTAATGAATATATGTTACCTCAAACATATGCCATACTCCACACTCTGCCAGGTAGAACCAGCACCAGTTTGGGTCTGAGGTGTCCATATCCTCCATCTCCACGGACTCCTCCTCTGGTGATCTGATGGCTAACATCGCTAAATCTGAAAATAAATCAAAATAGCCTATGCTACATGACTCAAAACACCGGAATAGTCCACACTGGCGAAAACATACGTCATCATATTACTATGTTATTGCAGGCATAAAACAATTCGATGTTAATGTGCAAATAATAAAGCAATATCAGATTTTCCTGTAAATCAAATCGATGCCAATAAATACAATTACCGGTACAGTAATACAAAGATAGCTGGTTGCTATGGTACCACACCCGGCGTTTAAAAACCCAGCCAGATTTTGCAGAGTCTTACCGGTATTACCAACATATCACGAATTGCTTTACTATATGGTAAATAATAATTAGCAATATACATTGAATACATATGTGATACTGATACTGAGGGAATACTGTGCAAGTAGCTGTTTCCGCCTTGCAATCGATTGTTTATTTTTGCTTCCAGGTTCGCCACGTGGTCTGTATTGTCACTATGATGTAACCACGTACGTAGCCTCCCAGAAATATTATTTTCAGAAAAATATAAAATAGCCAGTCATACTTTGTAACAAAAGCAAACATCAAACACACATATAAATGATGAACCAATAACAACTTTACATTTATCAATGAAATGAAAATGCTTGTCTAGTTAAGACCATGGTTAGAACTTGGTACAGCAGATTTGTGATAGGCTACTAGACACACCCATCCGATGTTTTTTTTTGTATATATAAACTTCGTTCTCTGAAGCTGCACTCTAAAGGAATTTTGTTCTCGCTGGGTTAATTGCACGTCTACTCGCTTTTTATTTGTAACTGTAAGTACCTATTATATCACTGAAATAATAAATGTACTGTTGTAATTTCGATTTTGTTCGTTTTGTAACCTGATTGCTTGAATTATTGCAGAAGAGCGTCTTTATTTATTTGAACACACTGTTTTCAATCCTAAACCGTTATCCTTTCACTTTATTTAGCTTATGTCATACTACATCGTGCATGCGCTGATGTGCATCAATATGTGAGTGCTTTTGCCTTGATGAAAGCATAGTCTACAATAGATCTTGAAAAATGTCATCACACAAAAAAAATGGAAAAAATAATTAATATAAATGTATCAGTGGTGTAACGTAGATATTTTTTAGACCTCAGGTTTTAGACTATTACTAGTAGGCTAAATGTGTCAGAATTTCATTATAAATGACTGCTATTCATTTACTTGTACACAGAGAGATCCTAGAGGGAGACTATGAACAAAGACTCAGCTGAAGGAACCCCTGATGGGGTTGCAGTTGCTGCTGATGGGGTTCAGGAGAGGGGCAAGTGGGCTAACAAGTCTGAGTTCCTGTTCTCGATGGCTGGGGAAATCATTGGCCTCGGAAATGTCTGGCGCTTCCCTTATCTGTGCTACAAGAATGGAGGAGGTGAGAGAGGTCTGGTGTTTGATCATGTGGGTGTGCCACTGTGCCATCAAAATTAATTTAAAGGGTAACTAAATCCCATGTTTTGCAGAAGCGCATCCGCCTATAGGAAGTTAAAAACTGTACAGAGTGGCGCTTAATGCCTACTCTATCAGCTGTGACGCCTCATTCAGAGAGGATAGAGTATTCTGACAAAGCATTTTTTAAACTTTAAAGGTATTCTATAAATTAAGTTGCATTAAGTTATTATTATAATAATAATAATAATAATAATTATTATTATTATTATTATTATTAATATTATTATTATTATTATTATTAATCTCCTTAAGACACAATTATGTTTTTTTTTTATTGCTTATTTAAAATCAACAAATTGCAAATATATGACAACCCTGTTTAACCTGTAAAGGTCAGACACACATTCTTACAGTTTAACACCTAATTGTTTATTTCAACTACTCCAGTGTTCAAATATTATTTTGGATTTAAACTGGATTGAAGAGAGGGCATGCCCCTATACAGTATATACCGCCATGATGTGGCTCATCTACAATCCTTCCCCTACAGCTCACACACACTCTCACAGTCCTGTGCATATCTGTGTATGATTGAGTTTCAAAGCAAAAACAGTGGTCCTTGTTTGGGAATTGTAAGGGTTTAGGGGGTCCTGTAACACAGTCAAGGAGTTTACAGTAGCTTTATATGAAGTTGTAATGCTATATCACAAGGAGATGAAATTACTTAATGAGATGAGTACTGTACATTCTACTTGGCAAAGCATACAGTAACAGAAATTACCTACATTATCTATAATTACAGTAATATCAAAAATGACTAAACACTAAGACACTCTTGTTACATTATACACCTATCAAAGTCACATCTCTCCCACGTTGGGTTAGTTGTGTGTGTGCATGCATGTATGTGATTGACAGGTAGTTTTTTTTCCCGGACCAGTCAGGAAAAAAATACCCTAATCGTCCGGCAAGTAAAACTAACATCCTCAATGTAGCAAGTCACGGTAGCAAATAAGTATTAGTTTTAGTGAGGCAGTCATTGGTTGCCAGTACATTGGGAGGGAGACAGGCAACGTGTTTGTGCATGAATCTGACAAAAAATATATAATAAAGGAAATGAAATGAGGGGAAGCCATGAGTATGAATAGTGCGCGTGGGTATATTTTCATGTCAGGTTAAGCAAAGTATGCACTTACAGTATTCTGTCTTTATAAATACTGTATGTCAATAGCTCTTTGTCGTCAATTGACTAATTATTTTGATTGAGAATGGTCTGTTCTATGCCTCTATACAAACATAGTTTAACATTATCCTCTATTTGCAAGAGCCTAATGCCACACATCCTTCGTTAAACCTAAGGTGAGTTTGTATTGAATTAAAGTATTAAAGTGCATGTTCACGCACGGTGGTCTCCTTAACAGCATTCTGTGTTTACAGGCGTGTTCTTCATCCCATACTTTGTCTTCCTCTTCTTTTGTGGGATCCCCGTGTTCTTTCTGGAAACATCTTTGGGACAGTACACCAGTGAGAGCGGGGTCACAGCCTGGAGGAAGATAAGTCCCATGTTCGAAGGTAAAAACTAGGGTTATGATATTACACGAGACAAATTAAGAAGTTGTCCATTGTTTGACACAGGATATATGTAGTTAACAAAACAAATGAATGAATATGATTCATGAACATCTCATGGTAGCACTTAGAACTTTATTATGCCTATTTATCTCCTTTCCTGCTTTCTTAGGAAGGCTGGAGATCTGTCTTGCAAACAAGCTAGCCTAATTTTGACTAAACTGTATTTCTACCATTAATAAATACGTTATATGAACTAATTTTCAAGTAATATAGATGTCCTCTGTGTGGTCTATGTTGGTGGTTCATTAGGCAATTGTCCTTATAGATACATAATTTACTAGCCCTGTGTCAGTTAAATACTGTAGTACTATGTCAAGTCATGTCCAATAACTCTGAATGCTGCTATGAGACCTGCACTTATATTAAACTGTATATTTTAATATCGCTATACTGCCTCCCATGTCTTATTTTGTCCTGCAGGGGTAGGGATTGCTTCCCAGGTGATTGTAGTCTATCTGAACATCTACTACATTGTGGTGTTGGCCTGGGCTATCTTCTACCTGTTTAACTCCTTCCAAAGCCCACTTCCGTGGTCTACCTGTGACAATAAATGGAACACCGGTAATGGGCCCTAATGGACAGAGCTAATGCACCAGAACATGGGTTAAAACACACACATTTGGCACTAGCAGTGTTTCCATCCACATTGTAAAAATAAATACATTAATAATAATAATAATAATAATAATAATAATAATTATCTTTGCTAATTTAAAAGTAAATGGATATTCTGTCTGCCAATCATCCCTCTATTTTTCATTCCACTGCATTTCTTTCCTTGTGATCCAGATGCATGCCTCGATCGCTCCAGCAGGTACAGGAACCCCCATTTGTTTCAGTCCAACTGGTCATTTCTTCACAATGACAGCTCGAAGAACGACTATTCGGTCAACATTTCCACTGATAAGTAAGTTTAAAAAAAAGGACTTAATGCATTTCCTTTCTTTGCGTGAAAAGGCAAACATCCTGATTTTAAATAAATTATTTCAAATATCTACAAATACTATATCTGCCATGGTAACAGACATATAGTAATTGTAGGTATTTTAATACATTTATTTGGTCAAACTTGTGGCGTTTGATCAGCTTGAACAAACAACAATGCAGATAGTGCCAAGACAAAACTTGGGTTGTATTTGAATGTGAGTTGTCCATGTGTTATTTCACACTTACTAATCACCAAAAACGAATAGAATGAATCATTTATCACATAATCCTGCATTGTAATATTCATCGCAGCAATTCCATTTGATTAATCCTTCCCTTTGTTTTTGTATTTTCTGCCTCCAGTAATTTTACAGACCCGTTGCAGCATATCAAGTCACCTGAGGAAGAATTCTGGCGGTAAGAAATACCATCAAATAAAATCAATAAAATTAAATACTTAGGCATACGCTCCGGCCTATAGTCAGCTATAAAATGCTACACTTCACCATATATATCCTCGCATTTCACTATCTTACCCTTCTATGTGTGTGCTGAGAAAATAATCTGGTATTCCTACTTCTACACAGCCCTGGCTCTGTGAAAAGGAACATAAAGTGTTGAACACCACTCACAACAAAAAGGCACTTAATGGCTTTGCGATGCATTTCAACGTGTGGGGCGCTGCAGATGGATATTGTTTTGATTTGAGCTATGATTTGAATTTTGACGTTAGCAAGCGTTCTCGAGAATGACTGGCCTTGTCGTGCCTTTAACAAATTAGTTTTATTTGTTTATTTACAGCTTTACGCCGATCAGCCAGTTGTCAAAACGCTGCCTCATATTAATGCCTAATCTTGCCTAATGGGAGGGCCAGCCCTGATAGTAATATCCCATTACAATGGGATATAAACATGCATAGCAGCCTGTATAGTATACAGTTATATAAAATAATTAATTTCGACCTCTCACCCCATCCCCTTTTAGGGGAATAGCGTTTTCATGTCACATGTTTTGGCTTCAAACACGTGAACACGACCAACCCCTCCCTCACCTGTGACTCTTGCTCCCCAGAGCATGTGCATGTAGCCTGTACCCACAGCCGACTCCCTCCCCAGTCCTTTAACAACCCTGCATGCATCGTTTTCAAACTGTTTCCATACAACGCTGAAACAGCAGGACAGAATGTTTTGTTGTCTCTTGAACACCCAATGCTTCACACGAAACAGGTTAAACCAAGACCACCCATACAACACCTAAAGGAGCTCATCATCACATAACAGTAAGACACAAGTTCAGCCAGTTACAGCATTCCATCAAGTTCCACGTATTCCGCTCCAGGTTCATCTTAACATCTGAAAGTGATTTCCAAACCTTCACCTTTCCCACAGTGTTTAGCACTGGATGTTTTGCAATATTTTGTTGCCCGCACAATGAATGAAGAGCAGATGCTGCAAGATATCCAAGAATACAGAGTGAATCTTCTAGATGAGCACAATGTAGTCAGTATGTGTTCATGTTGCCGCAGTATAAAGACGAGACTGGGGCAAGCTCACATATGCCAAATTTATGAATGCAGATATTTCCGTCTCTGTGTAACCAGCTAACGTGTGCTACAATGCCTCATGCTGTCTTGAAATTTTTTAAATGTATTAGCAGTGCCTTTCAAAGCAGCGTGTCCATCGGGTTTTGTGTGGGTTCTTATTCATTATGTATATGTGGCATGTTGCAATAACATTTGACCATTGGCGTGTGTGTGTGTGTGTGTGTGTGTGTGTGTGTGTGTGAATGCTTCATCTTTAGCTACCGTGTTTTAAGAATGTCAGGTGACATGTCCCTACTCCATGTGCACTGGGACCTAGCACTGTGTTTACTCGCTGCCTGGATAATCTGCTACTTCTGTATATGGAAGGGAGTCAAGGTAACGGGCAAGGTGAGATTCGACTAGAAGATAAGACTTACACTATGTTTCAGTGTAAGCATTTGAACATGTAATATATACAGTAGACACAATTAATGTATGTAGATATATATGTGTGTGTGTGTGTGCAATATACAGTACATAAATATACAGTATATATTTATGTTGTATTATCTTTAATGAAATGTGCATGTTTTATGATTGTTTATATATTCCTCTACATTATGCTAATACAATAACAAGTAGGTCAAAGTTTGTGAAGGCAGTTGCAACAAATGAAAACACATGTTAAAAACACATGGTGTGCATTACAACGGTAGGGTTCGCACATTAAAGGTTTGTCGGTGTGTGCCGGTGTGTTTTTCTAGGTGGTTTACTTCACAGCAACATTCCCCTATCTCATGCTGTTCATCCTCTTTATCCGTGGGGTGTCCCTCCCTGGAGCTGGACAAGGCCTGGTGTTTTACCTTAAGCCCGACCTCAGCAAGCTCACTGACCCTCTGGTAAGGCTTGACCCTCTGGTAAGGCCTCACAGTTTTGCATAGGGATATAGGAAGAGCATGTTACACTAACAAAAAACATGACCAAAGTCCTTATAGGCAAGTCTCCGGTGTTATTAACAGTTATTTTTATCTTCAGTATATGATTAGAGCAAGATACCTAACCATATCTGCTCCTAAAATACATGAATAGTATGTTACAATGCAAAATAATATCAAATGAGTATGCCATGTGCCATGCCATCAGTTATTAAATGTTAGCAAATATATATATTTTTAAGTGTGTGTCAGCTTAGCTAGTTTTACAGCTGGGAACCTTCCCGTGATGAAAGCAATGTCCTAGTTGGCTTCCAATATTTATACAAGATGCTTTGAATCAAATTGTCAGACATTGAGAAGGAACCTATGTTTGTTATTTGTGAAACACCGAGACACACAACATATTGAGCCCATTGTACTGGGTTACATGTCTTCACAAGAGTGAATACAGGCTGTTATTACGTCAGCAGAAGGCAACGCCCCCTTCTTTAATCTTTGTCTCCTAGAAACGAGAGTGAAGCAGCAAAAACAAGTTGCTGCAGAATCCTTTTAGGAATGTATTTCCCAAAGACGCTAAGCCACCGTATTAAAAACAATTACTGTTATATTTGTATATTTGTTAAGGGCACACTGCACTTTCCTTACATACACGTTGGGCCCCTTGCAGCTAAAACTGATAAATGTGCTCTATACTAATTTACTGACGGAGTTATCTCCCAAAGTACAGACAGGATTTGTTTGTGTGGAAGTGTTATATGGTATTAAACAGCATAAAAAGTACAGTTTATTCAAATACCCAACTGACATGATTGCCTGGTCCTTGGACAGCATGTACAGTATGTGTTTCTGTGTATCCCTCTATACACACTTACAGTACACACAAACACCGCACAGTATTTATTTATTTACCTGCTTTCACATGTTTAGTTCCATATCCTTTTCCTTCCCTGTTGACCTTCTGGCAGTTGCAAAGTTGAACTGTGGCTTTAAACCAAAAGGTTGAAAGCTAATCTTCTAAGCTAACCCTTGCTTTTCACCTTTCACACACTGTTTGTGTCTGTGTGGCTGTCTAGGTTTGTGCACTTATGCGTGCATGTAGGTTTTGTGTTTTTTTTCCCCCCCTCTAGTATGTTCTTCCACAGCCCTGGAGACACTTTCTAACGTGGGTTTGAAAAATCAGATGTCTTTTTCTTTTATCACAGCATTTGTTCTCCGCCTTGTGAAGATTTATTCTCAATATAAGGCCAAATTGAATATTTACTCAAAGCAATATTTTGAGGACATGTCTCAAGACTGACAGTATCTGACCATCTCATCTAACTGTTTGGAGTTTAGAGCAAATCATTGCCGTCACAGGCTAAACATAATGATACATAGTCTCTCTGGACGTGGTCATAACACTGATGAGTATCCTGATACTGTACATTCTCATGGATGTGAAAAGTGGGACACTGATATGATGAGCCTGGGATTGCAGGGAAACTGCGGATTAACACAAACAGGCCCATGTTAAGCGCCAAGGCAATTTGGGGATCTGAGTGTAGAACTGTGCAATGCCAGACTGTTGAAAACCAGATGTGGTTAAAATGAGTCTTAGTTAGCGTGCCAGCTTTTTTTCTCCACCAAAGAAAGTCTTAATTACCCTTGGGTCTGTTTAATGCGTGTTGTAAAGTACGATGTGCTCTGTACAGTGGATATGGCTTTTGGGCACTCCATTAAAATAAAGAAGTCTTTGTCCAGCATTCCAGATGTCGCGGTCCTTTGTCGTAGAGTAGATGCTACATTCCTGCTGAGGAGGGAGGGACCTCCCATTGTGTGGGGGTCTGCACTAGGGTCTCTTATTGACGGCTAAGCACCGCAATGTAGTGGCAATGCGAATGCTAGCCAGATGGCCCGCAGACAAGCACGTCAAAAGAGACAGAACAATACCATGAATTGCATATACACTGCATTGCACGCTCACACAAATCCAGAACATAACAAACACACACGCCACATGTCCTGTTCACTTTATGTATACGGAAAGATTCAAATTCATAAACACATGCAATTCTGCTTAGACAAGCGGAACAAATATACCGCCGTTGTTGTTGGCATTAGTGCAGCTTTTTATCATGTTGACCTGACAACTGTTTTTTTATTACATTGCAGTGGATGGGGGGAAAAAAAAAACATGTTTGTGGATGTGTTGACGGTGAGATGTGAAGCTCTCAACAAGGCTAATGTTGTTTCTTCCTAATCTTATCTCTCCAGGTATGGCGTGATGCGGGAACACAGGTGTTTTTCTCCTACGCTGTGTGTCAGGGAGTACTTACAGCTCTGGGAAGCTACAACAAATACAACAATAACTGCTACAAGTAAGTGTACGCGCACACATGCAGGTGTTTTATAGTGTGTTTTCACACTGCATATGGTAATGTTTTTGACACTGTGTTGGTTTGTGTTGTAGGGACTGCATAGCACTCTGCTGTCTTAATAGTGCCACCAGTATTTTTGCTGGTTTTGCTGTGTTTTCTATACTGGGGTTCATGTGTCATGAAATGGGAGTGCCAATAGAAGAAGTGGCTTCTTCCGGTGAGAACAATCAATTTTTACCTTCCAGCTACTGTTTTGCGCCTTAATCAATGCCAGCGTAGTTAAAAACAGCTGCCAATTACCATTATTGTCCACAAGGTGGCGTATTTTGTTTAGAGTCCATGTCTTCACCTTTACATGTTGGTGAAGTACCTCTGTGTTAGACATGTTCGACATGTTCGAGAGACATCTGAGTTTAATCAAATGTGTATGGCTGTGACCGTTTCTAAGGGTTTTTAATGGTTTTCAAGGGTCAACCTGAAATTTAAGATAAACCGGAAAAACTGTTTTTTAACTGGCCCAGCACGTAACCTTGAATTGGACACAGCCAAAGATGAATGAAAAATACCTATGTAGTGTTTATAAGGGATAAACACGTGTAATCCATTATAAATCCCCGCTATTAAGATGGCTACAGAAAGTTTCAATGGCTGCTTCCGATGCTCCTCCTGAACACAGGTCCTGGCTTGGCCTTCCTGGTCTATCCCAAGGCCCTGGCATTGCTGCCCGGCTCCTGTTTCTGGGCGGTGCTATTCTTTCTTATGCTGCTGTTCCTCGGGCTGGACAGCCAGGTATTGTTATGCGCCGTGTGTGTGTGTGTGTGTTAGTTACTCTTGAAAAGCCTTAAAGTGTTTCTGTGTGACCTTCTGCCACTAGATGTCACACTATTCGCACCAGCATCTCAGGTTAAAACGAATCTATGACACACACACACACACACACCCACAGACACGCATGCACGCACACACGCACTAACATGCACGTGCAGTCTACGTAAACAGAGGAGCTCAGATTACACACACACAGTGAGTGTGATGCCGTTCTCTGCTCAGTACCATTACTCCACTATATCTCTACACAGAAAACGTCTGTTTGCTGCTATATTTGTGTTTGAAATATCATATACAGGCCCTTTAATCTGTTGCTACGCCACACGCAGCTGTGATAACACGGCCTTGCTCTCCTTACAGTTTGTGTGTGTGGAGAGCTTGGCGTCAGCCATCACAGACATGTTCCCCCATCAGCTGAGGAGACCACGGAGGCGGGAGCTCCTGGTCCTGGGCATTGCTGTGACATGCTTTCTATTGGGGCTGCCAATCGTTAGTGAGGTGAGGGTGCAGTAGTGAGAAGCCATAGAAACAAATGAGGGAACATCACGGGCTGTTGCTTGAATGCTGTAAATGTAAATGCCTGGGACTCCTATTTGTGTAGTTATCCTCCTATACTCATACAGCTCACCCCATGCTTTACCCCTTCCCTGTAACAAGTGGGAGGGGTATACCTAATACCTAAGTGGTTTGCTGTTACTGTAAGAGAGATACTACACTATACAGCCACACACATTATTGCGTTAAGTGTCATCATCCCTTAATGACAGTTGCACTTTATATTACCTTGGTCTCATTGTCTAACCATTTACATCTGAATCCAGGGAGGGATTGTCCTCTTTGACTTGATCGACACCTATGGCCCCAGCGGAACCAGCTTGCTGATCATTGCGTGTTTTGAGACGGTGGTCGTCGGCTGGGTCTACGGTAGGCTAATCATTGACTGCCGTCGAAGCACCGCGGTGTGTGATACAACTGAACTGCTGCTGTACTAGCCTACCAAATTGCAGTCACGGACACCTTCCTATTTTCTGCCTCGCAGCATTTATACTGTGATTTCAAAGACAATGCTAAACAGTGACCGCTACTGGACACTGTCATTGTTGTTTATTGGCTGTACTGCTGAGTTGTCATCGCTAATTTCAAACATATCGAGGCCTTGTTGTCACCATTGTCCTCTGTATCAGCAGAATCCCTACTTGCAGCAGAATATACTATACAGTACTTACAGTATATTATTTGTGTTCCTATGAATGCATGCGCATACATTTTGTAATGGGAAGCTTTTACTAAAAAAGCTAGATTTATTATTCTTATCTTTGACAGCAGGGTTCAGCAACTCTATCTTCTTCACCGTTGATTCTGAGTCACTGATATTGAAGATGAGGCTTTTATGCCATGTGTTCTGTTTCTTTGTCTCTCTGGAGTCATCGGTCATGTTTGAGGATAATGATTAAACCTGTTGTCTCACTTCCTCTCTGCTGCACTTGCTTGGTATTATGTCAACAACACATTTAGCATTGATGCATGAAACCTGTCATTTCAAAGTGATATGAATGTATGATAGGTCAACTAGAGACCAGAATGTAACATGTTGTATTACAAAGGCTTACCACATCGACCCTCATCAAAATATCAAGCTCTTTTCTGTATAATTGACTCATTGGCTTCTGGGTGTGGCTTTTCAGGTGCTGACCGCTTCTATGACAACGTTGAGGACATGATAGGATATAAGCCGTTCCCCGTTCTGAAGTACTGCTGGCTGTTTCTCACGCCAATCATCTGCTTGGTGAGCTGCATATGAGCTTGTTCATGGTCCTAACATGGTCCTAACTTGTATCTAAATTGTAGTGTCATACTAGCCTGGCTCCGCCCAACTTGTTGACAGCTAAGTAATTTTTGCTGAGATTGGCGTCTGGAAACCATATTGGCTTTAGTGTTTTCACAGACACCCTGCTGGCAGACCAATCAGGGTGGGTTAGTGAGATGATGCTGAAATCAAGTGTGTTGAAATGGTGGTATAGCTAGATGAGGCGATCAAAACTGTTTTAGCAATGCCGATTGGTTAAAGGCTGTCCGATAGTTACAAAATTAACTAGAGCTCTATGCCCAGTATGTGACAATGACTGTTAAAGGTAGAGTCAGCTACTGTAAGCTAAATGTAGGATAATAGTTTTTGACAAATTCACAAAATATCTCCTCGCATTTCACTAGCTTACTCTGTGCATGTTGAAAAACGAATCTGATACTTCTACACAGCCCTGACTCCGTAAATAGGAACATAAACAATATGCCGAACACCGCTCACAACCACAAAGCTGTAGTACTACACATTGCTTCACAATGCGTTTCGATGTTTGGGGCGGTGCCGAGGAGGGATATTGTTTTGATTTGAGCTTAAAGTTAGCAAGCGTTCTCGATAATTACTAACCCTGCCTTTAACACTTCCCAATAGAGCGTGGCCGGACCATATTCACCAAGTGAATATTAGGTCTGGTTACTGCAGACTGGTGTCATACTACTTATGGTTCAAAATATGATGTCTCAATTACATTTATAATGTATTCATTTTCATAATTAATAATTCAACACCGGGAGCACCACTTCTTATTTTAGGTTAAGAAGAAACCTTATCATGTTCTATAGCTTACACACAAACATGCTAACAGATTGTTGAGTCTTCAGGAACATTTGAGTACAGTAGCTGTTGGCGCCGGTGTGCAGCGTGCTGCCCCTGTAGGTTAAACGTGATGCCGCAGGTTGCTTCTCAGCCTCGGGTCACATTTGCATTGCCACATGTTGTTGTGTGGACCATGTTCCGGCTGGAGCTCAGTTGCAGCCGCCGGGAGCGGCGTTGTCTTGCTTTAGTGAAGCCGCTGGCGCCTGTCTGCCTTGTTGTCATGAAAGGCCGTTCCTTGGCAGTCGAATGGTGTCGCAGCCGTAGGCCAGGCTTTCCTCGTTGAGGAATCCCAAAATCTATAGGCATTTGGCTCGTCGAGAAGACAATTAGGTACTGTACTTCTAAACGCCATATTTAGAAGTACCAATAAATAAAGTACCTAAACATTCATTTATTGTGTGAATCTCCTCCACTAAAGTCACAGACGTCCTTTTCCAATGTCTTGTGCCAGAGTAAGAGTGGAGACACTGCATATGGAGCAAGAGGGTGTCAATGGCTTTCTTATCAGTGGTGACTGCCATGTTGCCAGTTGGTTTAACACAGGCTGCTTCTGTTCATCTTTTAGCCTGTCTCAGGGTGTAGAGCAAAGGAGGCATGGGGTTAATCTAGGGTTTATACAATTCTGGTTCTGGGGGCCACTGCCCTGCATGTTGTAGATGTCTCCCTGCTCCAACACACCTGATTCAAATGAATGGGTCGTTATCAGGCT
>JAODTR010026507.1:0-17500 GCA_025399935.1 Amblyopsis rosae
TGCTAAATCTTAAATCACCTAATTTTAATAGCATTATATATATTAATACTAATAAGATAATACTACGATTATTATTATTGTTTTGTTTAATTTCATACTACCTACCGGAGCCACTGAAAGTCCATGACACTAACTTGATTAGCCCATACAGAACTAGCGCTACGCCAACCATCGCCATGGAGTCCTCAATGGAGGGACTACTGAACCCTGTGGAAGAAACAAGGAGGTGTTTGGAGGAGAATTCAAGTTGTTTCGCCTGTCCTCCAATCACAGTTGAGAATTTATTTTAATCCAACAGAAATTTCGTCAACTCTTGTTTTCCTGTTATAGCCGACTATGCTGTTTTGTACTACCTAGTTACAGTAACTAGGTTGGACAGGTGAAAGGGTTGGGATGGGTCAATTATGAACGAGAGTGTCTTCTGTCAGGAATTTCAACCATCTTGTGCATTACAACAGGCATGAAGCTCAGCTACTCCCACATCCATCTATAGATGCCCAGACCTGGTTGTCCACATGTTTTATTCTGGGGTGATTCGAGCGTTAAACACACTCACATGCAAGCGCACACACCTGTGTGAGTGGTTTGGCTATCAAGGCATTTGTGGTTGCCAAAGCAGAATTCTCAAGTCTTCTGATTTCAGATATACCACCCTGCCCCCTAGTGGCCTGAACGACCCTCTCACCGATGACGTTGAGGGCCACGCTGACCTCCCTGCGACCCCCGGCGTGCTCGGCGATGCAGGCGAGGCTGCCGCCGCGGTTCATGAGGGCCGGGTCCATCTGCAGCCGGCTGCTCTGGCTGTAGGTGCCGTCCCAGGCCTGCCGGTGGCCCGACACCATGCCAGGCCCCAGGGCCACCGGGGCGCGGCCCTCCGCGTCCCTCAGCTCCCAGCTCAGGTCCAGGGAGAGCGGGGCGAAGCGGGACGCCTCGCACAACACCGACAGCCCCTGGCCGGGGCTAGTGAGGGGCAGGGGGGAGGGGTAGATGGACAGGGACGGAGGCTCTGGATGAAGGGGGAGGATAACATAAGGAATATTATTAGGGGAGAAAATATACAAACATAAGGAAGAAAATAGTAAATATTAGGGAGGAAAATATCAAATATTATTCATGAAAATGGAAAATATTTAGAAGGAAAGTATAATAAAATAGGGGAAGAAAATAGAATGAAGAAAATTCAATATTAGGGAATAGAATATCATCAGGGAAGAACATTTAAACTATTATGGAAGAATATATATAAAATATAATAATAATAATAATACTTTAGGTGTATAAGGAACATATGAACGTCAGTCTGCCCAGAGTGGGAGGAGTCAACACACCACAGAGTGGGAGGAGTCAACCCGCCAAGAGTGGGAGGAGTCAAGTCTGCCCAGAGTGGGAGGAGCCAACCTGTGCTCACCCACGACCTCCAGGTCCACGGCCACCTGTGCCAGCAGGTAGGGGAGGAACACGGTGCAGATGTACGTCCCCGAGTGTCGCACCCGGGCCTCGGGCATCACCAGGGAGGCGTTGCCGCGCGCGTGCACGCCGGCGTAGTCCAGCGCGGCTCCGTCCTCCGGGGAGCCCGCCAGCCGGTCCGAGCGGCCGTCGTAGGCCAGCACCAGCCGGCCTTCGCCGCGGAACTGGTAGCGCCACTCCACGGCGAAGAGGCCCGGGCCGGCCAGCGGCGAGGCGGGGTCGACACTGAACTGGCAGTCCAGCAGCACGGGCTCCCCGAGCCTGACACGCACCGCCACCGTCCTGCTGGAGACACTCAGCACCACTGGGGAGGGGAGTGGAGGGGGGGAAGGGGAGAGGAGAGAGAGAGGGGGAGAGGAGAGAGAATGAGGGAGACATAAAGAAAGTGAAAGATAAGAAGGAAGAAAGACAGAAATAAATGAAAAGAAGAAAACATTGTTTATCAAAATATTCAGTAACGTCAGCATGCGAGCCACTTTCATCATAAGAAGGTAATGTGCTGGCGCTGCAACTACATCGATAAGACATTGGATTTGGATTAAAGCATCTACTAAACGCTGTACATGTAAATGTGGAGCATTGAATGTTAAGGCACATTTGAATGTGAATGTTAATGTTAATGTGAGTGTAAATGTGAATGTAATATAAATGTGATGTGGCTGTAAAGCCATGGTACCGTTGGGCTCCATGGTTGCCGTGGCGGCCCTCATGACGCTGGACAGCACCAACTGCTTGTCGAGGCCCCGCAGGGCCACGGAGAACCAGTCGGCCTGCAGGTGCAGCGGGCTGACGGGGGGCTCCGTGAGCGGTGACGCCCACTCTACCGTGGCCGGCTGAGGCAGGTAGGGGTTCATCTCACACTGGGACTTCTCCTGGGCCGGTCGACGGTTGCTGGGGCGGAGAGAGGCTTGGCACAGAGTGGCGTGGGGGTCTGCAGCGAGAGGACGAGGATTGGTTTTGATTTGTTTTGTTTAAGTTTTGGCTTTTTTATTCTTTGTGCTGTTTTTCATTTGTTTGATGACTTGGCAACAATGTGTTACTGGAACCCAGAGCCATGGAAAGAGAGAGTTATGCCAACGGAAGTTACAATTTTTCAACGGTAACATGGTTCATGGAGAGGCAAAACCTATGGCAAAAAAGTCCCCAGGAAGTGCTTAATAGGCAATTTGAATATAATACATATATATAACAAATTCTTTTGGTAATTAGTAGTCAATAAATGCACCAATTTACATACAAAATGTGTAGGGTACTTTTTGTATTTGCAGCTAACTTCCGGGAAATATTTTGAGGCTCCACGATCCGCCATTGCTGTGAAAACATGTGAGTTTATATGAGTCAACGGAGATACGGAGATACGGAGACTCTCTCTTATAGCTCTGCCAGAACCTAGAAAGCCAATTTAATTTATTTAACATTCTTATCTCGTTTTGATGGTTGACTGGGATAAATCATTGCAATGTTACCTACGACGCCTTTAGGACTTTTAAGGATGAGCCAGCTGAATGCAATGTAGTGTAATGTATTGTAATGCAATGTAATGTAAATTACATGGCTCCTTTAGGACTTGAGAGAAGTTAACAATGAGTGTTATAAGTGTTATAAGATATTTGAACTGGATCAAGACTAAAAACCACCTCTCCCTACTATGCCATAGGGTGCTCCCCCAGATGATCCATCCCCCAAATTGGCAAGGCTGGGATAGTGTTGTGTGATGCGGTCAACCTGCTTTGTAGGCAGGCAGCAGATCTTTTTTTTCCCAGTTTACAAAGTGTTTACTACAGCAGTAGTAAACAGAAGTAGGCCTAAATAACATGGCTAAACTGCTGCCACAACATATACTGTATAACATAGCACATAACAAGCTGACCCCTGACGTAGTAGACTCTTTCTGCGCCGTCGTCTGAAGGGGGCTCGTGTGGACGAGACGCGGTGCCGTGGCTGTGTGCGTCTGTCTGGATGTGCAGCAGGGTCCTCTCCTGGTCCAAGGCGGCGGAAAAGGCACCTCGACCGGACTCCTTGACGAACCAGCATTCTATGACCGGACAACTGCAGACGCAGCCTGGCAATGGAAGATAGCGCCAGACAAGCAGATGGCAGGTCAACGTGAATACATTTCAATAACAGTTTTGGCGACGCCATTTCTATGTCTTCGCGATGTTATTTAACCTACTGCGCAGCAACAAAACAATAGTTTTAAATATAGGCTGACCATTTCAATAACCTATAGCTTTTCCGTACTGGTACAAAACAATGCAGCTCGATAGCACATTTTAGCAGACGTCAAACACAGTTGCCTAACTGTAGGCTTACCTTGAATGAAACAGGAAAACGCAATAAGCGAAATCTTGTAGAATGTTGAAAATGTCATAGCTGCTTGTTTTCGCACTTTTCTTCTAACGGGTAGATCGGTTAATGTTAAATGCTCTCTCTGTACTTCGATCAGTGGGTTTTCCCCAACGAAACATGCAGGACGTTACAGTTTTACTTTCATTTTTGAGTTACTTTTTACCGCTAGATGGCACTGCAGACCAACAACGATTAAATTGCGGACATGTTCTATTACTGTTCCGCATCCCGCCTTGTGTTCTTTCTTTGATAGACCGAAATACTTTAGTTTTTTAATCCACGACACGTCACCTATTACGGGGCATATTTGTTCAACCCATACTAGCGCGAGGATGTGTCCTGCAAATCACACACAAGTAGATACATTTATCAATGCAAGCAATATTGCAGAAAGGATGCAATTGAAGTTTGAACATGTCCGGGACATAACTGAACGGAGGTCATTTGAGGATATGATAATGCATTTTAATATGTCGCAGGTTCCAATAATGTATTTCCCGGGGTTATGTAGCCTATTGGTTTATCTCAAATTCTGAGTGTATTACATTTGTACAGGTGTTTTATAATTTGATGCATTACATTAATATCTCATGGCCAATTAGGTTGTAAAATGTTTTGTTTACAGTTTACATCATGGTGCTAGTTATAAAGTAAATAAGCATTTTAAGGCTTACACCTTACTGAATAAAAATAAAATATGTTAATTTCCAAAGCGTCATCTACAGAATGTGAAAAAGGAGGTTTGTGAACAAGGACCCCCTTTTCTTCAAATAACAAAATGATCTGTTTCTCTCTTTTGGGATAATTATTTCTCTAGTTGGGACAATTGTTATGTCATGAACACACACAAAAACTAGACTGATGATATCCCTGAAGACAATATAGGCTACTTTGAGATATGCTTTAGGCTTTATCCAGGTGGTGGCACAGAAATCCGATCGTCTGTTTGTATTGATATGAAAGGTCATTGACATGCCTAAGGTCATTAGCACTGCCAGGTGTTAGTTGAATAAACACAGTGTTGTATTTAAAAATGTTTCACACAAATGTAAGGAATGTGGTATAATTAATGGTACAAATGTTGGTATAATTATCATGGTGCATATACAGGTTGCCAGGTAAGGTCCTGAAAAGCAATAACGTCGTCATGTAGATGCAATAGTACATGATAATAATGTAGTGATATCAGACATCTTTAAAATAAAACTCACCCTTAATAAAATCTCATATCATGATGTGTTTTAGTGTATATGCGTGAGATGAGAGTAATACTCTCTTAGACTAACCCAAATGTAATTAGTTATGTGCTATTCAAACTGACAGAAGTGACCCAAAATGGTACTTTGTGTGTTAATCACAAACTAAAACGACGGCTGGCTTGGCGGTATATGGCGGTCTACAACGCAGTTCATATGTTTAATATATAACCGAATGATCTGATTGACTGGTGAGTTAACAATCATCTATTTGTGCCCATCCATCATTGTTATTGTGGAATAATAATAACAACAATACTGAGTGAGCATAACGGTGGAGCATTCAGTAGCCTATCTAAAACACATAAAACATACAAATGAATATGAATGAACTGTCCTTCAGTTTGAATATTTGCTCACACTCTGGATTGACTCTTAAAGAGCTGAATGTCGTTGTAGAGCTGCTGTTGATAGCTGTCTGGAAAGCTGTTTGGACATTTTGCAGATAGACACTGTGAAAGTAAAACCAATACAAACATAACTGAACGTTTCTACAAAGGCCTGAATTAGCCTATGTCTGCATAGCAACAATAACAATGCTGTTTTCATTTTTGAGTTAAGCTGCTTTTTACCGCTAGATGACACTGCAGACCAACAACAATCAACTTGTGGACAAGCACAGTTTTTTTTCATCATGCTATGTTGAGGTGCAACTTCTTCCCTTTTAGTTTTATAAAATAATATAAATAAATAGGCCTACACAAATTATCATTCACAAATAGGCTAGACTGTAGGCTACATCACCTAAGGGCATTGTTTCTTCTATGTTAGCGCAAGGATGTGTTAGGCATACAATACAATCATACAAGCAAAATGATGCACTTTCTTTGGATTTGAACTTGTCTTCGACAGGCTATCATAGGAGGTAATTCGAGGATATATGATAAGACATATAACCTACCTACCGGTTAATATGTCGGTTTCAAAAGTGTCTTCACCGAGATTAGGTTAGGCTATGTATGGCTTAGTAGGCTAGCTATTTCTAAGGTAGTGTAGGCCTATTACTTTTGTATCTTCAATTTTGGTGCAAATATGTATATGTGAAGTGTGCTTACAAATACTAAATACATTTGTTTGTTTATAGTTTTTATTCCACACAATAGCATAGCTTATAAGAACAACACAACACAATTTGGGACAATGTTTATATCATAAGTTGACACACAAGCATGCACACGCACACAAAACTATGAAAAAGGAAGCAGACTGATCACGTGATTTCCTATAAGTAACTACTATGAGAGAAAGCCAGATAGGCATGTGCTTTATCCGACTGGCGGCTATGAATGATGTGAAGGTCATTTGTTGATCGGCATTAGAATAGATATTTACCCCTGCTATGCCTATGGTAAACTGCCAGGTATAGCATATATTGTACGGAGAACACAGCATCACATTGACACTGGCTACATGTCTTGTTGGTCGCTCACAAGAAAATGAAGGAATTTTTTTTGCTACTTTTGTGTCATGATGCATCTCCAGGTAAAATCCAGAAAATATAATTTTACCGTCATATTACGATAGTAGACTATAATGTGATAAATTATTGAATAGTTTAGACACATATCAGATTAGGCTATATCTTAATGTAGACCTAGGCATACGGTTTACTTACTATGGATGTAGTCTTAGTCTATTAGTAAAATTAGCTATAAGATACCAACCATTCTTATAGGCTATAGTTTTATGTCAACATGTTTAATAACAATCCCAGTTACTGTCCTCGCAAGACCATATGATCTCAGGATTGTCAGTTTGACTTCGCCTTCAGTCTGGAGAGCTTGGAAGTCATTGTGTTTCAGGCCGGTAAACCTAGTGTGTGGCTAATAAGTGTTGTTAACTACAGGTGAATTGAAAACAACTACAAAAATAATGTAATATTGACGGGCCCTACAGAAGTGTGTGTCTAACAGAAACAGATATCTGGCATTTCAAGTTACGTTAGTGTTGTCACTTCGGTTTTCAAATCTATATTTCTATATGGGGACGTTATAAGATTATAGCCTATACTCTATCATCCTTTCGAACATTTCTTAAATATTATAAACCCTGTTGTTTCTCTGACAGTAACACATTCCTTGATATTTTTCATCACTGCTTCGTCTGGAGTCCCAAACTTTCCAGAATTTGTTATTGTTGGGATGGTTGATGAACTACAGGTGCTTTATTATGACAACAACATCCAAGAACTAGTTTATAAACAGGACTGGATGAACCAACTCATAGCAGATAAACCACAGTACTTGGAGAGGGGCATTGGAATAGCTATGCGTAACCAGCAGGTATACAAAGTCAGAATTGACATTTTGAAACAGCGTTTCAACCAAACGGGAGGTTTGTACATTCTTTACTTTTAATCACCAATATATTTTTATTTAAATATGTTTATTACATTACATATATACAAAATATATAGCATTAAGCTTATTCTATATTGTATAAAGGTAAACCGGATGTTGTGTCTTAATAACTACGTTATCATTCAGATGCTAACTCTGAACTGAAATGTATTGTCTCTCTCTCTCCCTCTCTCTCTCTTTAGATGTCCACATCTACCAGTTAATATCTGGCTGTAAGTGGGATGATGAGACTGGAGAGATTTTTGGTTATAAACAGTATGGTTATGATGGAGAGGACTTCATATCATTTGACCTAAAGACACTGACATGGATTGCTCCAAAGCAGCAGGCGTTCATCACCAAGCAGAGATGGGAGCGAAACAGAGCTCTGACTGAACGACAGAAACATTTCCATAACAAGGAGTGCATTGACTGGCTGAAGAGGTGCCTGTCCTATGGGAAGAGTGTTCTTCAAAGAACAGGTAGGATCACATGCAGTGTCAGGGTTTAATGGCAGCCTGCACTGGTCTTCCTTGGGTTTCCCCTTCACACATTTATTCATCTTGGACTGTCTGTGTCTTTTCATTACACATACCTGGTGCCCATTCCCCTAAGCAATATTAGCTTGTTTTAGCGCCACTGCTTGTGTACATATATTGATATTGAATTTATATATACATTGAAAGAAAATAGGCTTTTTATTTTAGGGGGGCTTCTTACCCCACACTACCCTACGTCTGCAGCCAGGCTAATACTAAATTAATTCAGCAGTCCGTGCGAGGCAGTTTATTAAAGCTGCACTGCCCCACATCCTATATCCCTTGTTTGACCAATAGAGGGCAGCACATGTTTGTAAACAAGCACGCCAACCCCTCCCCACGTGTCACGGTTCGAGTGGGGGTGGCAGAAACCAGATGCAGGCTGGAGTTATAATAATGAATTTAATCAAAAAATAAAGCACTCACCAGAACAGCAAATAATAACCTACAGAGACAGGGAGAAACAGGAGGTTACATATACTCTGCCTAATTAGGGGAATGGGCACCAGGTGTGTGTAATGACAAGACAAGCAAAAGAGTGAAGGGAAACCACAGGAAGAATGGCAGGGCCGTTAAGCTGTGACACCATGCTTCTGACTGACAAATTGAATAAGACTTGTAGCCAATATAAACTGGTAGAGAATTGGACTTTTGCGATTGTAATATTGAGCTAGCGGGTTCAAAACCCCAGCATTCCTTTTTTGGCTTAGTGGACATATCGACTGTTATTTTTATTAATATTATACATGCATATTGCCTTTTAGTAATAAATAACTTAAGGACTTGTTATACATGTATTCTACTAAGTCCATATAGGCTAGTCTGCTCAATGTCTACATCATTTTATATAAAATGCAAATATGAAATTAATCGTATAAATAACTAAAATCCACACTGATGTAAAGAAGGTTATGTTTATTTCATGCCAGGCAGAGGGGTTTGTAAACTGCCATCGCCAGTGTTCTCCAGTTATTGAAAAATAAAATGCATTTATTACTGTACAATATGGCCACTGCACTCACGTCCCTGACCCACCCACATCTAGCCTAGTTGTTGTGCATTTCATGTCGCCATACGTAAAATGATCAGTAGGTTGGTATTTCTCAACGTGTCAATTGACTATTTTAGATTGACTATTTGTAGAATGTGAAAATATTAAGTAGTGCAGCTTTAAGCTAATGCGTTTTGGACTAAATATTTTACTGGATTTGATTGTCTGGACCTTTGCCAATGTAACGAGTTATCGAATGGTGGATTGTTATCGTGGTTAGATGAGTCTTAGGTGATCATCACCTCACATTGTAAGTACTGGTACATTGGTCTGACAAACGCTGCTTATGTGGCCTACAGTAGAGTCGTGTGCACACGCTTGCAAACAGTCTTGACTGCTGGGTTGGATATTCTAGCTGGTTGGTTGTTTGTTCAGTGAGTTTTTTTTTTATGTTGTCTCATGTCAGTTTTTAAGCAAACAAAGCTATGTCTTTTCACTATTGTTCATCTAACTGAAGCTTCGAATATCAAAAAATGCTAATTTTGTGTTCATCTACATTTGCCAGTTTTTGGAAATATAAACTGTAAGGACAAGTTTTGGTGGGCCTTTACGTGCCAATTGAGACTTTAATGCTTTGTCCAGTGTCTTGGTCTTCTTTTTATTTTCCTAATAAAGTACTCATTCCCATTTTCCTCCCCCTTCCTTCCAGAGCGTCCCTCTGTGTCTCTGCTCCAGAAGAGCCCGTCCTCTCCAGTGAGCTGCCATGCTACAGGTTTCTACCCTGACTCCATCATGGTGATGTGGAGGAAAGATGGAGAGGAGCTTCAAGACTATGGAGAGCTGCTCCCCAACCATGATGGAACCTTCCAGAAGGCTGTTGACATCCACCTTGCAGGAGTCCAACCTGGTGACTGGGGGAACTATGAGTGTGTGGTTCAGCAACGTGGTGTGTATGACATCATCACCAGACTGGACCAATCAGTGGTCAGGACCAACTGGGGCAGGAAAACACCAGGTAGGAAGACAAGAAAGTTATATATACCTGATTTGAAATATACAGTATATACTGTATATTAGTTTTAGCATTTAGTTTGCATTGCTTCAGTTTGATGTTAGGGTGCTTTCACCTCCTGCCTCAGTTAGTCAGGTTGAATCGCACCAGAATTCCTTTTCTTCCTTGGTGCAGTATGTTTGGTCAGACCAGAAGCAGACCAGAAGCAGACCAAACAAAAGGTGGTCTCGGTACGCTTCCAAACGGACTCTGAAGTGGTTTGTTTGTGGTGACAACGTGATCCGACCTAAAAACTGACCTACTGAGCATTTGTTTGCAAACCAGCTGCCGTAATAAACAGAATTGTGCGATTTGTTTTCACCATCTGCAGTGCATTAAAATATAATTTTTTACAAACCGCAAAAGACGTTCACTTGTACTACCGACAGATTACGCACGTCTGTGGGGTTGTCCATTCTATTTAGTGCCAGGTGAAGATGTCAAGTTACTCGACATTCACACGTCACGAGTGTCAATATCTTTAAAAATAAAAACGCACAGAGCTAATCTGTTTGTATAGACCAAATATTTTCTAACTAAAGTAAATTCATCTCAAAAGCATAGTTACATGGTTTATTGTTATCAAAAATCCCTGTTAAACGGACGTTGCCTTGTAAAAATATAAACATGACCAATGCCAACGCTGGCGCCTAAGGGACCTTCAACAAATGACTATGATGAGTGACGAGCGCTGGCGGCTTAGTAACAATCAACAAATTACTATAAATCATAATAATTTCAATAACAATGAACAGCAATGAACAAATGACTAAGAACCGGTTCAGGCATCTTTTAGGAACCGGAAACATTTTAAAAGTATCGATTTGGAACCGTAATCGTAAAAAAAAATAAAAATAACAATACCCATCCATGGGCATAGGTTTGGGTAGGGACAAACCAAACAAATAAACGGCAATGTCATGGTATTATCAAAAAATAATAATAAACATGGCGCGTACACGTGTTCCTATGGCAACAACTTGCCATACATTCCAGTTACGTCGGAACTCAGAATTTGTCACTTCCAAGCTAAAACAAGTTTATACCCGAGAGAATGGACAAATATTTTAATATGATAGTTATTTTAGATTCACTCTGAAATGGATATTCAAATATATCTTTTGATACTATCTCGCTATCTAACTTGTTTTAATGCTATCAACTTGATATCATTAGTGTTGCCATATTCAATGTATATTATGTAATGTGGCGTGCACGCTGGTACGTGTGAATGGAAGCATGTTCCTGTCATCAAATGATACTTAAATGATTTATAAATTTAAAGCCAGCAAACCCTGAATTCAGTAGACCCTTTTCACATGCCGCATTCCGCTCCTTTACATACTGGCACCGGAAATTGTCATTACAGGGTTAAACAACAGGTTCCAGACATGAACCTTGGTCTGGACTCTCAGTCTCAGGTGTGAAAACGCCCTAAATTGAACAGTATTCCGAAACATCTGAACCATCCCATGTTTGATGACAAAGTGTGAATGTTCTGGTGTGTTTGATTTCTCCTCCAGAGTTTCCTACTCATTATGTTGTGGGAGGAGTTATAGGAGGACTGGTGCTTGTGGTGCTCTGCATCGCTGTAGTCGTCTGGAGAAACCGACAAAATGGTGGCCCAATTTAGGTAAAAATAACATTTTCATTCTCATCATGATAGGGTTATAAGAAAATATCGATACACCTGAGTATTGCAATATTACGGTGCGCGATACTAGATCGATTCTCTAGTATCGATAACTAACAAAATACTACACTATTTTATAACTATTTATTCTTTTTTACTACATTTATTTGTAAAAAGGACAATTTACAAAATACATTAACCTCCAGATGCTTGTTTCCAGATTTATCTTAAACTTATCCTCCATCTGCAGTCCCTGAGCAAGTTTACATTAAGTGTTTCTGTCATTTTTTGCAGCGGCGCCACACATTAGCATTGCTGTGACACAATATATCGCAATATATAGAATTGTGGCCCCTGTATCGTTATACGTATCGTATCACCAGATTCTTGCCAATACACAGCACTAATCATGATGCATTTTGGGTAATATACTGTACGTATTTCTGAATAATAATAATTTATGATAATATTTAATTATTTCCAACTCATGTCCACCTTTAACTTGACTTATCTTTATTTTCTCAAATCCCTACTAATGTACACCTTGGGAATCAATACCAATTTAAATTAAAGAAAATAAATGTCCAGTATTAACGTAAAATTGACCATGAGAGTGTTTTTGTTTAATCTGTATCTGGTTCTCTTTTCTCTTTAGGTTGAGGACATGCTATTTCCTTGGATCAAGATTATTTAAGTCAAAAGTCAGTTTAGTGGATTATGTTATTTAGCAGATGCTATATAGTGCTTTTCCAACCTTTCAGCCACTCAAAGCGCTTTACAGTATTTACACACCCAGACCACTAGACCATCCTGCCCCTGTGCCCAAGTACAGTATTAAGGAGCTGATGCTTAAGGATGCTCATAGGTGGGCTAATGGTGCAATCGCGCGCTTCTCGGATTGTCGCATTTCTCAAGTCGTTTGACCGGCTGCGGTGTGTTCATGTGACTTTACTCGGATTGTGGAATCAACATGGATGCCACTACGATTTGTTGTGTTTAGGTCACTTTACATGGACAGCAACTAGCCATTACAACCGAGTACCATATTACAAATGAAAAACATTGATATGCAGTATGTGAATTTGCACTATTAATCCAAGTTTCATTCCATCAACCAAACATTCACTGCTGGCCACTATGATTCTGCGTTTATAGTGGCACAAAGCTGCAACTAACTCTTCTGACTTACAGAGTTGTTGTTCAGGATTGTTGTTCACATAAATGTTCCCAGTCGGAAACGTAATTTTGTAGGTTATTCTGACACCACATGAATGCAAGATATGTCCTTCTGGGGTGGAGTCGGAAATCCCAGACCACTAGACAATCTGGCCCCAATTATGAATTATTATATTATACTTTATTATTTTTTTTATTTACATTTTATTTTTTATATCTAGCTAATTATATACAGTATTATCTAAATATGTTTGCACGTAATTTGCACACAAACTAATGGTACATGATTTAATTTAATTTACTCAAAATGAAAGGAAACCATTTACCAGTATTAGGTTATTTAGCACACTGTTATCCAACGGCAGTACAGTAGTACCATTGCAAGTATTAGGGATCAGGTAGGGGTTACACATGCTGCATGCTGGGGATAAAACCCTAGCCTGGCTCCGCCCGACTATTGCTTTTAGCTAAACGTTTTTGCTGAGACTCTAGTCTGGAAACCCTGTTCTGTGCATTGGTGCTTTCACAGCCCAGTCATGGTGAGTTAGTTTCAAGTGTTTTTAAAAATAATTGTAAAGATAGATCAAAACAGTTGTAGTAACGCTGATTGGTTAAAGGCTGTCCAATGGTTTCAATATTACCCAGTAGCAGGCAACGACTGCAAACACTTCCCAATGACCCTGGTCACAAAGTGAATTTTGGGACTGTTACACTAGGCTTATCAAACCCAGGACATTTCAAATGGGAGTTACCTTAACCGCTAAGTAGAATTTATGTAGAGCTATATTAAAGATACTAATTGAATAAAGCACTGGCATTAGAACTGGAGTTAGTGAAACAAAATGTCTTCTTGATTTCTGCAAAAAAACAATATAATTTATCATCAGTAAATTATATAAATTTGATAAATGATGAAGCAGTAATGGACTCCTGGAATGTTTTGTGAATCAGAGTGACATAGGATTAGTCAAAAACTCCTTCCCAAACAGACCATCCGGAAATGAGATTAGCCGAATGATCCTCCTCACACAGACCATCCGGAAATGGTATTAGCCAAAATATCCTACCCACAGACTGGGTCTTTTCAGGTTATGCTGATTAGTTTCCTGACTTTTTCCATATGGATTCATATTTAAAGTTCTGTCAAATCTCCCAAACCAAGAAGGCCCATTTAGGAACATTACCAACCTTGGTTATGTTCAACCAACATGGTTTGCAGGTCAGAGCATGTGACCTCTGAACCCTGTATAGGACGTGAGCCCAAGCAGGATTTGATCTAGATAAACAAATAGTTCACACCAACATTACAGGCCATTTAAAATGTGCTTCTTCTGATCAAAATGAACACAATCAGTAGCTGTTGCATAGATAATCAGAGGGACATATATGATTCTTCAAGGGACAATGTAATGATAATCCTGACCTATTGCGCACCAACATTGACTGTTTAATTTGTATTTTTTGTTAATTTGCTGTCATCAGTGTTTCACAGTTTCAAAATTTAATTCTGTGGTTCACTTGTGTTTCTTGCTATTGAAATTTTCTAGACACCATAAGGTTATACATTTCTTTTAGCTTTAGTTTGTTTTTAAGAGAATATGCCATAGGCGTTACGGCAAATGTTCTGACCAAATAAGGACTCCAAGATGAACTGAGTGAATCAGGTTTATTGATGGTAAAAGTACAGATGCTAAGACATGGTATTCAAATAAAAATGTTGTTCTATCTTTCTATATCTCTGTGTGCTATGCTTTTCATACATCCCTTATCATATCATATGCATGGTCACGTGGCATCATAGACATCCTTGAATGCCTGAAGCCTGGACACACATTATCAAGTATAACATTTTAGGTTTGGGAGCAAATAACATAATGGCTTGTAAGAAGGTTACTCTACAGCAGGGCTATTCATTTCCAGTCCCGGAGGGCCGCTGTCTTGCATGTTTTAGATGTCTCCCTGCTCCAACACACCTGATTCTAATGACGGTTGTTATCAGGCTTGTAACGACCCATTCATTAGAATAAGGTGTGTTTGTGCAGGGAGACATCTAAAACATATGGAACGACAAAAGGGTCATAATTCGCCACTAACTGTGGCTAACACTAAAATCGTATTTTTCGATGTTTTGGCCGGCAAAACGTATTTTTCGGCGTTCCAGTGATAACAATACAACGCCGTGAAATACGTGCGTTCTGTTGACATAACGCGCGTATTTCACGGCGTTCTAGTGACAACATAACGCCGTGAAATACGCGCTCCCCCTGTTAATTTACATAGCAAGTAGATTTGAACTTCTTCCACCCAATTAAAGACAATTTAGATCCCAATAGTTCACTACCGATTACGGCCTATTTATAAAATTACGTGTCAATGTTGCAATGCAATATACATAATGATAGCCTATTGAAATACATGCAGGCATACATTGATTTAGAATATACAGTTATGCTAATTTAATTTCCTCTAATTAAATGCATAGCCTTTCCAATAGATTAATATCGTAACACAATGTCCACTAGATGGCGGGGCATGTTCTGGTCCTTAATCAAATGCATTAGTGTAAGAACCATATCGGCATTATAATTTGTATTAACTTTTGGACATGTCAAAGCATCCAACTGTAAATTAACGAAACAGATCCTATTTACCTTTTATGTTTCGTTTGAGGTAATTATTGACTTGCATTGGAAAAATGTCACTGTACAGTGATACCATTTAAATTATTTTATTTTAACAGCATAAAAACAGCATATAAAACTAAATGTACTATAATAATAATATAAATAAAGAACGCCTTTCAAAACACTCAAGAACATCTTACATTGTGTACAGGCAAATATAATGTTAAATATATTATTTATATATATATATATATATATATATATATATATAATTACTGTTTTCCTGGTAATACTAATAATAATAATAGTACAATAATAATATAATAGGCTAATAATAATAGGCTAATAATAAAATAAAAAATAAGTATACAACCAATAATAGGCTAATTATAATTACAATAATAATAATATGTTAATAATAATAATACATAATACATAATATTAATAATAATAATACAATATGTATTTGTATAACTCAAAGTGCTTAAAAAGCCTATAGTTTAAGCCTAGTGCATGTCTCTAGCCTAATAATAGCCTATATTAGCCCATAGTGCTAATAATAATAATAATAATAATAATAATAATAAAGCTCATGGTAAACTTTAGAGAAATGTAAACAATAGCTATCGTTTGGATATTTGAAATAGGCCTATCTATTGTAATGATATTAATAATATAATAATAAAGCTCACAGGGTAAACTTTAGAAAAATGTCAACAATAGCTATCGTTTAGATGTTTGAAATAGGCCTATCTAAACGTAGAACATGTTGCTGCTTGTATCTGACATCTATTATAGGCTATAGCCCGTACTATGGGCTACTGACTGTCACTTGGCTTGGGGTGCAACATAGGCCTGTGCCAGGTATCCGCATAAACAAGGATCAGTCCGAGATAGGAAAGGCCTCTCTTATCTCCACTCAATATTGAAAGTAGTTTGGCCCAGTCTGTCAAACCACAGACAGCGATGCACTGTAGCGCAGCAGATGCGGCCAGGCGGCCGGCCCAGTCACAGAATGTAGCGTAAAACATTAGACATTTAAACATAAAAACTCTTTGAGTGGCCGTTCGGTAATACTCCCGACGGTCCCGATGGCCAGTCCGTCCCTGCTGACTTTAGATTGTCTTGATTCGATTGACCAGGAACGTGAAAGTCACAATTATTCTCCGAGTTATAACATATTTTATAAAAGCAAAATACAATCAACCCAGTTATCTGAATATAGCCGAATATATAGCGTATAGGGCTTTAGCAGAATGTCATCACGGTTGCGCATCTAGAACAAAATGTAGACTACACATGCCAAACATCATGAGATGTTTTTTTTAAAGATAAATTGATCGGTGGCGTACGGTATTAACAGGCCGCTGTTAACGGTGTTGGGCTAAATGCTACGAGTGCAGTCTAACATATATGTGCAGGGCTCTGCCAAACGCTGTGTGCTCTTGACAATTCATAGGCAATTGACCACGATAGGAAATAACACTGGAATTATTAGATAGTATTAGCCTATTATTGTTTTTTGTAATTTTTTTAAACTTTTGTTAAAATAAAATAAAAATAATTAAATAGGTATCACTGCACAGTGAGATTTTTCCAAGGTCAGGTATATTCTCCCAAAAAACTGAATAGGTAAATAGGCTCTCTGTTTTGTTATTTCACGCGGCGTTGTCACTAGAACACCGTGAAATACGCGCTTTCTGTTGACATAAACGTTTGTCAACAGAACAAAACTGAAACTGAAATTATTTCACAGCTACAGCTAGGGAAATAATGTTGGTAACCTGCACGACCCACTACGTGAGCTCTTAAAAATGCATTAACCTTAAAATCAGAATTAGGTAAATCAAAGATTTACAAGAATATTCTGACAGGTGACAGAGACCACACATAACAGCACATGCGAAAGGGCCACTTTCTCTGCCTTGCAAGTTACCTCAACAGTCAAGTCCAGACTTGTCATACAACTGTTTTAAAGCTCAGTGACTGAGAGCAGGGAGAGCATGTATTTATTATATTAGTCAGGAATGACTATGATTTTAAACTTTTAATCTGACAGAAGTGACTCAAAATGG
>JAODTR010026517.1:0-22938 GCA_025399935.1 Amblyopsis rosae
CAGCTGTGTTGGAGCAAGGCAACATCTAAAACATGCAGGGCACCGGTCCCCGAGGACCAGGGTTGGGGAACCCTGGTGTAAAATACATTCACTTATTTGGTCCCTGTGGTGGTGGTTCTGGTTGGAAGTGGAATGTGTACTGTGGCGTCAGTCCACAAAAAGCACAATCTGCCAGCAACACTCTCCCTGAGTGGGCTTACACTCATAACACCAAGCAAATGGCTCTACTATGTAAGGGTTAGATAGATCAGTAGATCTCTAACTAGAATACAGGACACCCAAGGAGTGGCAGGGTGGCTTTGGGGTAAGCATGAGACAAGTTACAAGATTGAATAGACTGACTATTATTATTTAATCTATGGAACATTCTCACGACAAATACAGGTATACATGTTTCTGCAGGGGTCACCTACATTCACACATGCCCTAGTGGCCCGCTACAGCCGACAGATTGGCATCAGTGTTTGACTGCAGACTACTGGGTCTGCCAATGCTGTTCATCTTAAAGTCCTCCTCACATCAGACTGTGTCAGCGCTGCAGTGCACGCACAGGGCAAATCACACCCTCGCCACAGAATCCAGGGCAACAAAGTAGGGCTGCAGTTGCCTCTGCTTTCAACTTTAACTCCTTCACTTTCTAAATGAGTGGTCACATGTGTTGGTTCCCCCTTGAACTAGTAATGCTAGCCTACTGGTGAACAGCATAATAATATGTCAATCACTTGATCCCCAAACCACAATGAAATGAGCATCTTGCATCAGATAGAACTAAGATAAACTCAGTGAGCTCAGTGTACAGGCCATCTGAGTGTAGAGTAATAGGAGAGGCTGCAGTGTGTGTGTGTGTGTGCGCGTGCACGCCATGGTGCACACACACGTCTGTTGCGTCAGAGCACTACGTGTCACACCGTAGCATTGTGCGCAGTTTGTCAGGGACGGGGGGGGGGCACATTCCCATGGTAACGCCACGTGTAATTTCAGTTAGCACGGCACTCCCGTTGCCATAGCAACCCCGGGATCGGCTGAGCTGTGACTTGTGGTCTCTCGATGTTTCTGGTACTTTCCTTAGTCATTGTCATGGAGCGCTGTCTGGTCTAGACTAGGCATACGATAGAAGCAGCCCCCACCTTGACATTATTACATAACCAAATCCTCCATTGGAGAATAGGAGTCAGTTAGAGCATTGGGCTGTGAACACCAACAGGTTGTAAGAACACAGAGTAGAGCAAAGCTCTCATAAATTATTATTATTATTATTATATAAGGAAACTGCAGTTTCAAACTGGATTTACATTTACTATATAAATATACAAATAATTACTACTGCTGTTGGTATGATGTGAGAATTGCAACAAGATCTACAGTAGCAAAAAAAAAAAAAAAAAAAAAAATTTAAAGATTTCGTAAAAACCCCAACTCCAATCCCATCCTCCGTCCCTCTGGAGCCTGTTGGTCTGCCATTGTGAAGCTAATTGACAAAGCTGTGTGTGTGTGCCATATACTGTATATATAAAAGGTGAACCAATCAGGCCAAAAAAAGTGTGATTGGTCAAACCCGTTATTATATAGTTCTATGGTGAAACCGGTCAAGTGGCTAGCAAAATATTCTCACAGAGCAGTCTACTCACTGATAGCTGACGCATACATGCATGGTTTTGACATTTTAAGTCCAAGTAATAATTGTGATGAGCCATACCCATGTTATGTTTCACTGTAAACTGTATGCAAGTACTATAACCACCTTACAACACAAGCCCTGGCCCCTAGGTTAGGCAGGATTGAGGGGGCCATATAGTGTCTTAATTTGGCTGACCACACATCCTCTTTTACCCAGGTCATGTCCACTTTTTGGGACCTAAGAAATGTGTCTGGCGGGATAAATCGCCAGATATGTCCAGATTTTGGCTTTTTGTTTCATTGTGTGTATGTGCATTTTTGCACTGAACTTTAGGTCCAGCCTTCTCAAACGCCACAATTGATTGGTTGTGTAGCCCGACCCACCCTTCACGAGACAGCTACAGATCATTTGCACAAATTAAACATTTTAGTGTTTTCGTCTCGACGTCGGGATCCGTGAGAAACGGAATGCGTGACCTGCGCTGGCACGTTGTCAGTGTCTAACATGTGCGATCTAGAAGTGCACACAAACTGGAGCTAAAGGAGAGTTATCAGCTAAATAGGCTATACTAGACTATTTTTATACACATTTCACTTGTTATACAGCCTTGTTAAAAAAGGCTTCCCCTGATTCCAAGACAGCGGCAAACAAAATAAATAATCAAGCACTCTAAAAGACATAAGCGACTGTTAGCGCCGTGATAGCACAGCATTCTGCAAGATTATCTTGACTTCCTGCCAAAATGGCTATGAAAGCAAATGGGAGGCTATAGGCTATTCGTCTTATTAAAGACTAGGTTACATTGTGTTTAATATCCTATTAAAAGGTGGAGTCAGTCAGTCAGTCTGGAGAAAGATTGTTGATATTTGAACTTGATCAAAACATAAAGCCCTCTCCCTTCAATGCCATATTAGGGTGATGTTTCCTCAGATGGTCTGCCCCACACGCATTGCCAAAGCTAGAATAGTGTAGGTCTGCTAGCCTGGCTCCGCCCACTATTGGGTCAGAACGTTTTTGATGTTCTTTTCGCTGAGATTCAAGTGTGGAAACCCTGTTATCGTTAGCGTTCACACAGCCACCCTGCTGGCGGTCCCATCAGTGTGGGTCAGCGAGATGACGTTGAAGTCAAGCATGTTTCTAAATAGTGGTAGAGCTAGATGAGGCGATCAAAACAATTGTAGCAAAGCCGTTTGGTTCAGCGTTGTCCAATAGTTTCATAATGAACCACTGGTCTAGTAGGAGGCAACGACTGCCAACACTTCCCAATGGAGCGTGGCCAGACCTTATTCACAAAGTGAATATGGTCTGGTTACACCAGGCTAGCGGTCTGCACAACTCTGTAGGAAAACTAGATTTCAGTGTAGACACAGAACGGACTGCGAGTAGATGTTTGCTGAATTTGACAAAAGTGTATTGCCTTACATTGAAGTTGAATAACATAGTTGCATGGTTGTGGGAGCATTTGTCAACCATTTCAACCCCACATAATAAAAATAAAATGTCAACACACAAACACAGTGAGCTTCTAGGAACACCTACGAGCTAAACATATGAGCGATACACAGACAGGTTTACAGTAGCACATTGACCACTGTGATAAAACAGGCAGGTCTGTGCTGGAGTCACTTCCTCTGTTGTGTTCTCTAAGCGTGGTAATGTCATTAGAAGAGCACCCTCCCAGCTTCACTGATCAGATTAGAGCGCCACAGATTTGCTGTCCTACACTCAGACACAGCCATGTTACAGTGCCTGTATTCCATATTATTATTAATAATAATACTGGAGAATGTGCACATGTACACACACACTCACATAATAACAGGAGTGTTGTATGTAAGGGTCTAACATTGTTTCTGGTTGTTCACTAGTTGAGTCATAACTGAGCAGGGGAAGCGTTGTGTTACTGAGAACAGTGCTGTTGGGGCTCTGGATTTAATGCATATGGCGTGGGTATTGCCTGTGGATTATGCACTAATCCCTCATGGCCCTGCTCTCCCTACTGACTGGAATCACTTCATGTGGAGTAGTCCTTTCAAGGACACCCCATCCAAATAGGGGTCTGACCTGTGAATAACATACTAAATGTACAGGTAACATTTTTTTATTTATTTGCCTGTGAATATGTATTTTAATAATAGCATACCAGAGAAAAAGCCAACCAACCTGCCACTGTAATAATTACATTTCGACCTGCAATAAATAGGTATGTTGGTTTCTGAATCAAAATGTTTGGCAAGTTTTGTCTGCTCTTTGAAAACACAATCTGAGGTATTTCTTCAGAAAAATATTCTCTTATCACATTGGCAGCTCTTTTATCTGTCCCTTCTTAGTGAAGGCTTATCGTGAAGTGAACCCAGCAGGAATAAATGTGATGTTGATATTGTACCACCACTGTACGATAAAGTCAGATCATATGAAACGTGATTTCATAACAGTGACACAGCATGACTTCAATACTAACATCATAATTAGCATATAATAGGTTGGTTATTGTTTTGGAAAGTCAACGAACATCAACACACCTGCATATGCACCACATGTTATGCCATCCAGGAATACTGGAACAGGCACACACAGTATGGATAGAGGTGCATCTCAATACATTTGAATATTGTGGCAAAGTTAATTAATTTCAATAATTAAATTGACAAATGAAACTTTGTCAGTCAGCAGCTTGGATTCTGTGCCTCTCAACTGTTCCTCCAGACTCTGGATCCTTTATTGCCAAATGTAATGTAAAATTTACTTTAATTTGAAAAGTAGTATTTGGACCACTGAGCAACAGACAAGTTATTTTTCTCCTTAGCCTGCCTTAGGTAAGACACTTCTGACGTTGCCTCTGGTTTAGGAGGAGTTTGACACGAGGAATGCCACAATTTTAGCCCATTTCCTTGATATGTCTGTGTGTGGTGGCTCTTGATGCACTGACTCCTGCCTCAGTCCACTCCTTGTGAAGCTTCCCCAAATATCGCAATGGCCTTTGCTTGACAATCCTCTAAAGGCTCCGGTTATCCCTGTTGCTTGTGCACCTTTTCCTTCCACTCCCTATGAAAATGCTTGAATACAACACTCTGAACAGCCAGCTTCATTATCATATATTATTATTATTTTTATTTCTATTAGGCTTTCTTCCTTGTGGAGGGTGTCCACGACTGTCTTATGCACAACTGTCAAGTCAGCCAACTGAACTGGACTGAGAGACCATTTAAAGCAGGGGTGCCCAACCCTGGTCCTGGAGGGCCCCTATCCAGCTTGTTTTAGATGTCTCCCTGCTCCAACACACCTGACTCAAATCAATGAGCTTCTGCAGAGACTCATAACGAGCCATTCATTAGAATCAGGTGTGTTGGAGCAGGGAGACATCTAAAAAATGCAGGGCGGTAGTTCTCCAGGACCAGGGTTGGGCACCCCTGATTTAAAGGCTCAGGAAACCTTTGCAGCTGTTTTGAGCTGATTAAAGTGTGACATCTTGAGCCTACAATATTGCACTATTTCACAATATTCTAATTCTCTGACATACTGAATTTGGGGTTTTCATAAGATGTCAGTTGTAGTCATCATCAAGATGAAAACAAATACAGGCTTGAACTATTTCACTTTGTGTGTAATTAATCCACGATATACTGTAGCCTATATGAATTTCACTTTTTCAAGTGAAAAACATTTGCGTGTGTATGCCTATGCAGCCCATCTAATGATGTGTAAAGGGTTAAACAGGAGATTATGTACAGACAGAAATGTAATGCTGACGGGTACATCTGGACAAATCTGTTTAACCGCTACAGCTAATTCCTTATTAACTACTACTGACAGAGAAAGCGAGAGAGAGAAAGAGAGAACAAGAGAAAGAGGCTAACCTAATTCATTTCATTATCCAGCAGGTCTGTCTGTCTGTCCAAAGCAGTGAATCATGGGGCCCAGCACAATAGTACAATTTTTGCTTCAAACATTTCTTTCGGGTCATAAACGCCACAAGAAACCTTCTCCCTAAAACACAATGCTTGCTTTGGGTGCCGTTTTGTGGAAAGGCCACACAGAAGCAGTACATTCACTGGAACAACACAGCCTAGCTTCCCTACATTGGGATCCACAGCAGCCAGCAGCATGACGTTAGCACAGGAGCAAGCTGGGCTGTCTGCAGCTGATCACAGAGGGCCACGAGAGGCAGGGCTGGACCAGGGTGGGTGGGTGTCAGGCAGTGGCAGGGCCGCACCAGCCTGGGCTATAAACAGCCCAAGCCAGCCCTCTCCTTGTGCCTGATGGCAACATGTCTCCTCCCTGCCTGAAGGAAAGGCAGCAGCCACTGCAGGCAGCGGCAGCCCCTCTACTGTCTCGACGCAGCAGCCCACAGTGTCACTAGAGCCCCACGGTCTATGGCCAGCTATGGAGCTACAGTACAGAGGTGTTTTGAAAGGTGCCCTGGTCCATCAACCCTCCCCCAACCCCACCACCAGCAGCCAGCCAGCGCTACGATGCCCGTTAACAATGTTAGCAACCACCTGAGAGCTGAGGTGTCACAATGAGCTTAGTGAACGCAGCCCTCTGAAACACAAGTTCATGTGAATTGAGCTGAATTCCTGCCTGAAAAACAACCTGCTTGTGGTTCCCAACCACCGAAGACAGAAAATCGCCGATAAGAAATACTGTACCTACAACAACAAAAAAAAAGCATATAAACAAACACAACAGAAAATATGTATGCCGTTTTATTCAAAATATAGAACGGGATTAACACCTGACTATTTCACACGTCAAGAACCACTTACGTAACCGTGTGGCTTCTCAAACCTATGTGTCGAGATACGTGCACATAGAAATATCTTCCTCCCCGAGTGTGGTGCTATTGTGCTAATTATGCTAACGTGAGAATCAAGCCAGGTGGTAATTGAATATTCAGTCTGAACAGAGTAGGTGTCTTTAGTGTAGATTGCCTTGCGGCTGTGGTAAAATACCATGAAACATTAAGTCAGCTGTTGGTATAACGCTGGCACCTTAACATCCATCAACCGGCAGCTACTGTAGAGCATGATCTGGCCCGTCTCCTGACACACACACGCACGCACGCACACACACACACACACACACACAGAGCCTGCAGGAGCACAGAAGATTGCTTCTCTGAAACCAATCAAGCGCCATTCTCTTATTTTTAAAGTTCTTTTATCTTAAGGTTTATACTTTCTCTACTCTTCTCTCATACTTGTCAATCAATCAAATAAATCAATATAGCAGAGAAGCTTTAAGAGCTCGGTCCAATCACTCTAAATGATTCAGCATGACTGAAGAGGGTTAAAAAGAGCCATCTTAATCCAGATTCATTTTAGAAAGAGATAGAATGCTGGGGTTGGTTTAACACCTTGTGGTGAGTCAGCCAGGAGGATTTAATCTGAACTGATTGAGGCCACAGCCAGACCACACACACACACTCACTCTGCCGAGCTGCTCCAGCAGCCTCTGGTTCTGCTCAGACAGCTCACTGATGGCTTTGCTCTTGTTCCTGTCGGCGTCCCTGAGCGTGGCCTGGTGGCTCTCCAGCTGGCCCTGCAGCTGCTGGATGTCCATCTCCAGCTCGGCCACGCGGCCCTCCCACTCGCCCTCGCGGCTCTCCAGACGCCGCCGGAGCTCGTGCTTCTCCTGCTCCAGGTGCTGCCGAGCAAGACATTTAAAAACATCCATTTACTAAGGCAGGGTTCCCCAACCCTGGTCCTGGAGGGCCGCTGCCCTGCATGTGTTAGATGTCTCCCTGCTCCAACACACCTGATTCACACGAATGGGTCATTATAACGAGCTAGTCATTAGAATCAGGTGTGTTGGAGCAGGGAGACATCTAACACATGCAGGGCAGCGGCCCTCCAGGACCAGTATTGGGGACACCTGCACTAAGGCAATGGCTTTAGCTACTGTAGTATGTCAGCAGTTATCAGGTTAGCCAATTTAAAGAATGGATTTGAAACCAAACAGTGGAACTGCAAGATATGACATGACCATTTTTAGTATTATCTTCAAAATCTTACTTAAATCTCATGTGTTGCAAATCATGGGGACAGGATGGTTGAGTGGTCTGGGAAGGTTGTGGGTTCGAACCCCGGTTTTGACCTACCTGTAAGCATCCTTGAGCAAGATGCCTAACCCCTTACCCCCCCCCCAACTGCTCCTGGTGGTTGGTTATACCTTGCATGGCAGCAATCACCATTGGTGTATGAATGTGTGTGAATGTGATGCGAAATACTGTAAAGCGCTATATAAAAAGCAGTCCATTTACCATTATCATCACTGACTTTGGACTAAACATCATCTACAAAGAAGCCCACTTCGCTACTCTAGTTTTCAGAATTGTTGACATTTCTGTACGGTATAAAGAATGTCCACCATACTTTTTATTTGGGTGACTTTCAAAGCACAGACTAAACCTATAGATCTGGTTGGGAAAATTAAATTACATTTCAGTAATAGGGGAATCCAATAATGGACTCTGGCTTTCAAGGTTCAGATGATAGGGTCTTACTATAATAGGAAGGAATTAAGAGTCTTTTTCTGTGTTTAGTTGAAACCCTTGTCAACAAATTTTACAAGACAGCATCAAAACACTGTCCACTTCTAAGAAAAGCGTGAATGAAAAATGTTGTGATTATTATTCGAAGTGTCTGGGTGTATCCAACTAAGCTGTAGCAAAGCAATCTGGATCAAAGAGCTAAACAGATGTACACTAGATATGCTACAGTATAAGCACTGGATATTAGGCTATTGCAGGAGATTAGTAATTGTTTTTCATCTAGCCATGTGCTGGTCTGGGGGTGGGGAATTTTATATGAAACATGTTTAAAAGCCCTACTTATCTAGGCTAGTATGGCTGTATAGGGCTGTCCCCAATGTAGTAGAACGGAATGGCCCAGAATAATTGTCTATTGAGGAATGTGTTCTGTATTATGTAGGCCTATCTATACATTTTAAGTTTTGAGTCAATGCTAGGCAATATTTGGTTGTAAACAGAATATCAGGATAGGCATACCTTCACCTGAGTATGTTTACTAGGCTATAAAGTATACTTGATTATTCGGGTTCTTTGGGTATGTATTCAAGTTTAAATATTGTGATTCGAGTATTTGCTTTTTTCACATTATACATGCATGCATGCATGGTTCCTCATGAAACTCTACTGTTGGGGCTATTCATTCAACACACATTTTATTGGCCAATATGTTTTTTGGACAGGTTTAATTGGGTCAATTGATGTGTCAGTCAAAGCAGCCTATGTTTACATGTATGTCACCAACACTGAAGCTAAGAATGGAAGATTAGGTATGCCTGCTAATATAAAATGATACAACAGCAGGCTGTGCAGTATTTATTAATGCAATGTGTTTTGGACAAAATTTTTGACTGGATTGTCTGGACCCTTGCCAATGTAACAAGATCGTGTTTGCTTGTTTTTGGACTATACACACTATTATTGGTGGTCTGGTCTGTCTGATTGTTAACAGGTTATGAAACATTAATCATAGTTGGGTGCTTTTAATTGTGTTTTTGAGAACAAGCATTCAAATACTCATTCATAAATACCATCAACTATAAGAAACCAAAATGGTATTGGGACAGCCCTACTAAAACTAAGGCTTGTTACATTTTGAGTGTGTATAATAATATGAATGAGCTCAATACTTTGGCCTGAACTAAAACAGGCCTAAAACCAATTTAGCCTATAGGCTACATATATGGGATTTATAAATAAATGTACTTTTTTTACCTCTAATTTATCGTTGAGATCTCTGTTGATTTTTTCATATTGCTTGGTTAAGTCTTGGTTTCTCTCCAGCAATGCCTTGCCGAGTTTAGCAGCTAAAACCAAGTCCTTTTCCTTCTCACGGAAGAGCGACAGCAAGTCTGTATTTTGTCCTAATGTAGGTTCCTCTTGGTCTGACAAGCCTTCCTCGTCGTCCCTCTCACCAGCCAGCATGGCCAGCTCTTCTTCCAGCGCCATCCCGAGTCCTCCGGATCCGTTGTTGTTGTGTAGCAGCTGGTCACTCTCAAAACCGTCCGGGTCTTGCGCGTTGTTGGCCGGGTCCGGGACCAGGTTCTCCATGCAGTCGCTATCCAGCTCGAGTGGTGCTGAGGCCACGGCCGACGCGTGCAGGTGCAGGCAGAAAGCTGACATCGCCTCCCGGCGGAGAAAAAGACAACTGATTAGCCGACTGGTTTTAATCCGGCTGTGCCCACCCAGAGACCGGGTCTGGGTGAGAATCACGCCTGCAACGTGACCATTTCTCCATCGATGCGAACCACATCCACTTTAAAATCAGTGCAAACAACCTGTCTTTTAAATTTCCCTCGACGCCTCCTCACGCTCACTGAGCTCGAGTGAACCGTAGACGCGGCTCTGATCCCGGCAGAACACCGCCTCCTCTGCAGCTCTGTCGATGTTTTTGATCACACCAGCGGATTATTTGTTCATTAACCGCCCTGACGAGCTGTGGGTAACGGCCGGTGATTTTGTATCCATCGCGTTGTCGGGTCCTCCTGGTCCCCCATATTGATCAGCCTGTTGTGAGACTGGAGGCATTTGCCGTCCAAATTTAACACTTGAAGTCTGCGGTGGTCACACGTGCACGAATGAAAAACTGGGAAGGCGACGAACCATCGCCTTCCGATGCGAAATTCATAATCAAAGTATCCTCCATTCCATCCGGCCTCGCTAACAAAACTACATCCAATTGCAGCCCCGTAGGGTGAGCCACACATGCGTCCTTGCTGTTGGTTGAGGCTGCGAATTAGCGGTCAAAGTTCAGCTGTGTTGAGATGCGATTTCGCTCGCATTGCGTGGAAGTGAACGGGATGAGAATATTGGCAGCTGTCAATTTCGTGCGTGACCGTACCCCTCTGCGGTCACACACGCGAATGAATAACTGACCAGGCGATGGACCGCCGCCTTCCGGTGCGAAATGCATGTCTTGCCGCTAGGAATGGGGCATTGCATTCTGTGCCACACGAAACTCCGCCGGCACTGGCTTTGTGATCAGCATGAGCTTGGTCTCACACATAAACATCAGCGGAATTGACAAGTGTGGGTTTTGCGAAGGGATAATGTTTGCAGCGATCATCATTGTAGCCTTCAATAGGCGGCGGCCAACGGGTAATATCTTGAATTTGTTAATACCTTCTACAGTTAAAAAATTGTTGCCACTCGTACATTTTGCTACTCGGTTGTATATATAATAGTCTCTTGTGGGTTGAATAATGAAACTACCCCACTAACAGAGCCAGCCTTTCCTTAAGGAACATCACCTTAAAATGAAAACGTCTGGCTTATGCAAAAACAGCTAGAGGAGAAAATTGCCACAAGTTAACAATTTCTCTACTTCGTTATTCAGCATGATAGAACATTGTCATTGGGATATGAGGTTGTCCCGTTTTATTAAATGCATTTGAGTTACAGGAACAGTGCAAGTTAATACACATTCCTGTATGAGTGTCAGCAATAACCTACTGATTTTCAACTGCAGTCCCAGGGCAGGTGAATTACACAATCATTTAACTAATACTGAATTTACGTTTTCTAAAGTTCAGTTAAAGTGGTCTTCACTACAAAGAGGTAAAGAACATACAGCTGCTAATAAAGCACCTCATGTTTTTTAGCAGGGTCACATATTTAGCTTTTGTGAGAACCTAGTCTAGTAATTACCAATGTCCTGAAGTTTCTTTGTGAGCTTTACATATCAATATGATTTCACAAATTTTAGGTGTATTGCTTAGTAACTTTACCTGTCAATCTTGTGAAAACAATTAGCATAATGGCCTAAACGACATGATTTTTATTAGCAATGATCACATCTAAAAGAAAATATATATATTTACATACTTTATACATTAAGATGGAGCCATCATTCCTTTTACAGCAACAGGGTGGGAAGATTCATATCAATTCAGTTCTTGTAATGGAAAATATCTTAAAGTAGAGTCTTGTTTCAGAAGAGGTACTGTGACAATCCACCTTGGAAACACAGGAACCTCTTAACCTACCAGCTAACACCGACGAACCGTGACTGCTACAACTATTTAACTAACAAAGATTAAACAGAGAAAATATTTTGCATCAAACATGCAAACAGGAGTGCGAATGTATCTTGAACTTTGAATCTGTAAAGGAATGAGAATGGAAACTAGGACCAAGCCATAAACATATTTAACAATACATTTGAGAACCAACGTTTGTAAATCACTAACAAGCTTTATCCTATACCATTCTCAGAGTAGCAATATAACACAGTGTACACGTGTACCCTTGTCCAGTGAAAGAGCTCAATTGAAGGATTGAGAAGATCGACATATCAAATTGGCTTGTTTAATTCTTATTTAATAAGAATAAGGTAAGTGAATTCTAACTTACCTTATTCTATCACATGCAGGAGAGGCATGTGCACACCTAGCTGCAGCTGAACTGTTGGACACTGTTAAGATGAAGAGAAGCACAACATTAGCCCGTCACTCACATTCTTAATTCCAATGAAGTGTTAAGTAGCATTATCTACAGCCTTTAAAAAGACCCATGCTGTGCTCCATTTTATCCCAGAATGAACACGTATACATGTGAAACACTTTGCACACCTGCTACTTTTCCCTATATTACATGAAAGAAAAACATACAAGCATTACTCGCAGTATTAGCCACATTTTAAATGTAAAAGGTGGCATAAGGTGCTCACACACACACAAATATTAACCTATAGAGCAGGGCTATTCAATTACAAATTGGAGTGGGCCAGATTTGAACGAGAAAATGTGTCTACAAGAGCAGCCACCCTGCAGCTCCGTCCTGGTCGTGGAACAACGGACCAGCTCTTTACTCTCTCAAGGACCCTGGAGGGGGCCTGGGAGTATGCCCTTCCGGTCTACATGTGTTTTATGGATCTGGAGAAGGCGTATGACCGAGTCCCCCTGGATCGGTTCACAGCTGAGTGTGAAGCGGCTGGGATGACGATTAGCACCACTAAATCTGAGGCCATGGTTCTCAGCAGGAAACCGATGGAGTGCCTACTCTGGGTAGGGAATGAGTCCTTACCCCAAGTGAAGGAGGTCAAGTACCTCGGGGTCTTGTTCGCGAGTGAGAGGACATTGGAGCGGGAGATGGGCTGGAGAATCAGAGCAGGGGGAGCGGTATTGCAGCTACCGTAAAAAATAAATATTATATAGACAACAGAAAACACTGCTGATGAGTATTAGTACATTCATGCTATAAATAGTAATTTAATGGTACTATAGTATGGTATTTTTTATGTTCGTAACGAAATAAAAATTAAGAAAATAAATGTATTAAACAGTATCAAAGTTAATAATTAGTTGGGCACAAATCACATTTATAATACTAATAATTAACCTACAACATGTAAGATACATCTTATGATAGTCACAGTACATTTTCTGAAGCCACAAAATGTGTTTTGATATTTCGATGTAGAAACGTTGATTCATAAAGCAGAATAAAAATTATTTGATTACATAAAATTTGATGTTCACAGTCTATTATGATGTTCACAGTACATTTCCTGACGTCCTACATCGTTCTTCACATTTCTATGTAGACATGTCGATTCTAAAAGCATGTCTTTTATTTTTTTTGCTTGGTCTTTACAGTGGCTGTCTCTTGGTCTTGAGAAATCATTTATTTTCTGAGGAAAGGATCAAAGAAGCGAGAGCTCATTTTGGTATACACTGGTAACCCCCACTCAGGCCTCTAATAAATATAATATGACGTAAAATGTGTCACACCAGGTTGGCACCCATCTTAGGAATTGCTCAAAACTTGCCTCCAAGAATGTCAATGGCCAGAATGGCGTTGTTGCTTCTAGTTATTATATAGTTCTAGACACATGTTCATCCCTTTGGTCAGGTTTTAAAAAAAAAAGTATTGAACATACAACAATACAATTATTCAGACATTACATCAGCTAGACAATACACATAAATTACAAAATACCTTTAAATGAAATGCAAAGAAAACAAATATATTTTAAAAAGACTTTACTTGAGTCTGGAACACAGCCTTGGCTAACAACTATGTCAATACATGCCTATTTGGCAGGAGGGGAATTTTGATTGATATGCACAACAACCAATTACTGCCCAAAATGGATGTTCGCAGGTCAAATCTGTTAAACATGTACTGTATAGTTACTGCTTAAAATAAATGGAAAGACTGACATTTTCTTGGTTTATTTCTAACCACTATGAAGGCTCAAATCCATTTTGTCATGTCTAATTTAATTCACAATTGTGAGTATGTATGACATACGCCCCATTATCAAACATAATCTGCTGATTCTACACAGTATTTCTATTATAAGTATATGGAGGCTTTACTAAAGATTTAATGAAAAAGCATTTAAAAGCAACATTTAATTTTATACCTGTATAAAATTATATAATATTTACATATTTACAATATTAGGTATATAAAATTATATGCCTAATATATAAATGCAGCTCAAAAAATATTAAACAAATATACTGCCCCTGGGCAGAAGGTACCTGAATGAAGCCAATCGCCATGACACATGCGCAGAACAGCAGAATGCCTAGAATGTTCTATGGAAAGGTTATCATCAGTGAGAACTGCACAGGAAACACAATACTGCACAAGTAGTCAGTCTATCAAGACAGCTTTAACCTTTATAGCTACATTTGCGATGTCATTTTATACAGTCAGAATCATTTAACCTTCCAGATTACAGTAATAAACAAGCCGATATGGGTGTTAATTTATTATATTTTTTTATATATATAATTAATTTGGGTTAATTTCATTCCAGAACACTAGGGGGCACAAGGTGACGCAGGTAAATAGTTTAGGAAAGTAAAAAGATGACGAAATAGAGTAGAGTGGAGAGACTGATGGAGAGACTAATGAGATAGAAACAGTTTAACCTTGGAATGACTTAGAAGTCAAACAAACATTTGAGTGCAGTACTGTATGTTTATTTATCACACACACAAAGAGAAACCACAAACCAAGTAACATGCCTCTTTTTAATGCAGCATGTTTTTGTACTGCTGAGTTCAATCACAGGATATATTCCACATACAAATAGAATGTTCCTTTAATGAAAGTTCCAGTTACTGTAGCTGTATTACTGCCCAGATCCATGTAATCCCTTTAGTGTGCGTGTGTGCGTGTGTTTATGTATGTGTTGGGTCTATTCATTCTGAAATCCCCTTGAACACAAGAAGTGTGTAAGGCTTCTTAGGTATCTAAAGGTCACAGCTTCAGAAGTTATTAACAACACCAAATAAAATAATGTTAACTTCAGAACCCCATGCCCTCCTGAGAGAGTCTCAGCCGAAAAGTTTGTAAGGCTTCTCGATATCTAAGGTCGCAGCTTAGAGGTAGCAATGATGTCAATAACACAGTGAAACAGACAGGTCCAGAAAGTCAAGAGAGCGCGATGACAATACATGATAAATCACAGCATATATAGGGCTGACTGCCCCAAAACGGTACAGTGACATGTTGTCACAATCTATCTATTTGAGAACAGAACCTTCTAAGGTGCTGGTCAGTTACAATGTAATTGATTAGCTTTGTCCAGAGACCATCTGCAAGGTCATCTGGCGTTGCTAAGCAATGGTCTACTGCTGTTCTCCTAATAGTCAAACTCTGTTCTAAGTACAGAAATGCATAGTTAGCAGTACACAAGAATAGCAAAGGTGACATGTGACAGGTGGAAGGGTCAAGTAGTGACCCTTCTCTCTGGATAGCTCCTATTTGAGCTGAGACTATTTTAAACACTGCAATCCTTATGACACATGTATTATAATATGACATGGTCTTAACATAATATGACATGAAAATATAAATATTGAGTGTCAGGGGGCTTCTTTCTCTCTTCCTCTCTCTCTCTCTCCCTCCCCCTCTCTCTCTCATTTTGCCAAAGCAACAACAAAAACAAAGAAAACAGAAATGTATACAGTATATACATTGAACATACAGTTCAGTTATACATACAGACTCCTTATTGACATGAATGCATGGTGGTTGATGCAGGGGAGATCAGTCAGCCACAGTCTCTCATGTTGTGACAGCCTCTCACATACTGTGACAGGCTGTGAGAGGCTGTCCCTCCCTCCCTCCCTCTCTCTTTCTCTCTCTCTCTCGCTCTCTCTCACTCTCTCTCTCTCTCACTCTCTCTCTCTCACTGTAGCGTCATAAGGTAGGGAAGGGGGAGGGAGGGATAAGGAAAGAGGGATGCTCTCTGCACCATAATAACATCTCTCTCTCTCCCCCCTCTCTCTCTCTCCCCTTCCCCATCTCTCTTCCTCTCCTTCCATAAACTCTCCCTTTATGAGACAGAGGTTATCACCGTACGCTCAGAAGTCACAAATGAGAGTGCACGGAAAATAATTAACAGAATTAAGCACAAATATTAGGATTTTTTTTTTATTAGTTATTTTACAGTTTTTTACCAATACAGAGTGGTTGTACCATGTCAATTTCATTTCTATTTGATTCCTGATGTAAAACATATATGGAAAAGTGGGTTTATATGTCTTTCTAAGTTATTTAGTTCAAAATATATGAACATTTGCGTTATTTTACCATTTGCGGGGACTAATTCAAAATGGCCGCCAATAAACCACCATGGGCCATTAGTTACTCTTTAGCTACATGACAAATTCTTATCTAGACGCCATTTGGGATCTAAAAAACAAGGTAACAAAAAAAATGCCGTTCAGGTACATGGGAACCTATTTCTCCCACTAGACTAAACTGTTCTGCTCTTTGTCTCTAAACAATATTAATCCAGACATTTTTACAGCAGTTTTTATTTATTCCCATAGCATTTCAAACTTTGTGTAATTTATTATTTGATCCTATCTAATGAATAGATTAAACATATAAAAAGGACAAGGAACGATAAAGAAAAATTTTAAGGGATGTTGTAGCCTAGGCCAGTGTTCCCCAACCCTGGTCCTCGGGGAACACTGCCCTGGATGTTTTATGTTGCCTTGCTCCAACACAGCTGATTCAAATGAATGGGTCATTAGAATCCTGATAACGAGCTATTCATTTGAATCAGCTGTGTTGGACCAGGGAGACATCAGGGCAGTGTTCCCCGAGGACCAGGGTTGGGAAACACTGGCCTAGGCTATTATTTATAGACTAGTCTCTTAAATGTTTATTTCAAATTTGTAAATTTTGAGCTGACGTCTAGAAAATAATGAATGTAAAAACCTATTAAACAGTATTAGCAGAATTAAAAATATATATTTTATATAATAATATAATTAATTATTTAGTATTATATTATTATAATATTTCACACACTACAACTACACTAAGAGGCGCTACAATGCATGTGTTATGTGTAGGCCTATATCTGTGTGAGCATATTAGTTTGGCAGTAGAAAGCAATGCAAGCCACACTAGAACAGACATGCGTTTTAAGAAACTCTAATGGCACTTCTGTCATATGATGCAGGGAGCTTCTACACAGTGCATCTCATTGGTAGAGACGCCAATCAATCAATAAAGGGGAGACTGATGCAAGATAATCCTTTGTAATATATAGGTAACGGATGACGTGCCTTTCAGGTTAAGATCATTATTATGGTACTAAACATCTAGACTTCAGGATGTCTATTACGGAGCACATATTTAACAAATGTAACTTTACATTTTGCCAAAGGGGGGCAGTGTTTCTTCACAGTGTGACTACTGTACAATGGCAAACCGTAGGCACTTGAAGTTCTGGTGGTGTGTTCTGTTGGAGTTTCTCCCGTTGAAAGGTTTTCCCAAAGGAATTTTTTTCCCAAAGGAAACTCTTTCAATTGCGTGATACCAATTATTTGAATGCTGTGTTAAATTGCTTCTATTCAGAGCAATCGTTGATCAGATTTGCTGTTTATGTGCAGTGAAGACTACACTCTAGAATCATCTACTACATAGGTTAACTGGACAGGATAGAGTGAAATGATTTCTGATTCCTAATTTCAATTTGAGAGCCAATAAATGATATGGCGCCTACAAAATGTTGTGTTTGACTATAGAGGGATAATAAAAAAGCCATTCACATTTTTAGTGTAGGCCTACACTTAGTATAATATTGTGATATTCTGATTGTGTTTTTCTGTCTTTGCTGTAGTCTACTGTTATATGTTATGTGATATGATAGACCTTAGGGACATACAATACCTTGTTGCTAGGTAACATCACTGGAATGTTGCTTCTTCAGATGCCTCAATCCATTGCTCGAATTCAGTGTGGAAAAATATCTAACCACTTCGCTATTACAGTAGTGTCGGTGGATAAATCAAAATCAATGTGTTCTTTACTCAATATATAATAATTTCTATACATTGACCTCATTGCTTGCTCATTGTTTAGCACATTATTTCATCACTGGAAGATGCTGGACTGATACTGTCTGTCTGGCGTAGATTTTCCTTATGGTTTTACCATGGGTGGGCTATACATTTACACAGACCTTTAGGATAGCAATCATGCTGTTTTTACAACTGTAGCGTACCAGCCAGTTATGATGCTTTACTGCAATGTAGAGGTGTAAATACACGTGTAATGCTACTGATCGCATTCCTATGACAACAAGATGCATTATATAAGTCCATGAGCCGAAAGTGGGCTGTATTTATACATCATTTTAAAAATTGAAAAGACTCTCTGTCAATATTAATCCACTGTTGGTGTACACGAATACATTCTGGATTGCTGGATAACCCAGACCAGTAAAAAATAATTATGTGTGTCTGTGTGTGTGTGTGTGTGTGTGTCTGTGTCTCTGTGTGTGTGTGTGTGTGTGTGTCTGTCGGTGTGTGTGTGTGTGGTTTCTGTAGGTGATAATAACTCTGTTTCTGTGGACTTTCATTGTGGTTGAGCTCTATTTGAAAATAATACACTGTATCTCTTCTCAAATGAAGTGGTGGCCATTTACAATGTGTCTGTCTGCATTTCTGTCACAGGCTGGATGTCAGTGCTGTGCTTGTTCCTGCGCCTGTTATAGCACCTTCTGCTGCTGTGATGGAAGGGGCTTGCCAGGACAGGTTCTGTATGTGTGTGTGTGTGTGTTCTCATGTGTGTTTTGGGTAACAAGATTAGGTGTCACTTGGCACGACAACAGAGGCCAGCTAGGTAGCGCGAGTGTGGCCACCTTGTTAGTTTGTGCTGCTGACACAGTGAACTCTCTGTAAAGCAACGTGCATTTACATCTGTACCCACTGTACGTGTTGCTGGCATGTTGTGATATTTACATAAGAATGTTGTTCATCATGAATGAATCACAGTGCTGAATGCATGCAGTGTCCTTTGTTTAATTGGCTGAGATTTAGAAAATAATAAACACTATATTTGCTTTCTTAGGGTTCAGGTCAATATGGATATTACCTCTGAATAATTTACTGTGCAAGTAATAATCATCTGGACTGTTATGATTACGCCAACAGTAAATACATGGATATTTTGATCCTGCTAAAATAACACTGATTGCCGTTGCTGAGCTGAAAGTTGCCTGTTTAGACAGTGAGTCCAGCTGCCTATATTACTGTGATTAGTGGGCTGCTACTGCAGTACATGGAGAGGTAGGTGAGACAGAAGAGAGAGGGAGAGAGTTAGGGGGAGGGAGGGAGAGAGAGAGAAGGAGAGAGAGAGAAGGAGGGGGAGGGAGAGAGCGAGAGAGAGAGGGAGAGAGAGGGGGAGGGAGAGAGAGAGGGAGAGCTAGGCACACTGCTGCATTACTCTACAATGCAGTTTCCCTCTGCTCCCGTGCTCCCTCCCTCCCTCTCTCTCCTCCTGTATGTCCCCCTGTATACACTGAGCTCTCACCCCAGCCACCACGCACCCCTCTCTCTCTCTCTCTCTCTTTCTCCCTCTCTCTCCCTTTCGTTGGCTGTGCAGTCTTCCCCATGAGGATGACATCCCCGAATTTAATGAACCAGCAAAGCTCTCGCACCGGTTGGTGTCTTCCGGAGGAGACCCCACATGATCGGGCTTACAGGACAAGGAGGAGCCCCTTCTAAGGAGCTCCAGAGGCACTGTCAAAACCCTCAGTCACCCCTTAGTGAGTATCACACTGTTGTATGTAAAACGACGTATGTGACAGCGATACCTGGAAGGATTTGGATGTCTGTGACAGGGAGACTATGGGAACGGCATGGTTGTTATTACGGCTTGGAAGCACTCCAATGTTTTGCTTTTGTTTCCTGCATCTCAGCACATAACATTGATTTTTTTTGAGTGCTTGATTAACACTGTGGGGGATGGACAGGCTTCCAGATTGGAGAGAAAGGGAGAGTTAGTCTCAGTCACGACTCTGAAATCATCTGTCAGTGTTTGAGCTGTTGCTGTGCTTACGCCGGCTTACGCTTGTATTGGCAGCTAACTTATCCGTATGTGTGTGTGCATGTGCTGTTTTAATCAAGGCATCGTCCTCATTTTGCATTGTGCTCTATAGGCACAGGTATTGGAAGTTGCAGGGTGATTTTGTGGCTGCTTTAACATTCCAATCCACACCCTCTCTGCTTGACATGGGCAAGGTGTCACAGTGGCTAAGATGCTATCTGATGAATGTGTCTCGATGTGAGTTGAGCGTCAGTGCAAAGACACAACGGAGTCACGGCAAAGAAATAGTCAGTGGGAAAAATAAGCAGTCCGAATGGATCAGGAATGTGGCTAGAGGAATGTATCACTATGGAAACAGCCGGTTTCGCAAAGGGTAGTGGAGAAGTGAGGGAAGGCTTTATGTCACTTTTTTCCATGGCTCCTTCAGAAAGACTACAGATAACAGTGTTACGGTGTCAGTACTGTTAAAGCAGAACATCCCAGAATATGCAACGAGAGAGAGAGAGAGAGAGAGAGAGAGAGAGAAAGAGAGAGAGAGATCATTGATTTGTTAGGCGAGAGCTACAAGCAGTAACATAAAGAGTGACATGATGGATATATAGATGGATGAGACATTTTGCTTTGGCAGTATTATTGGAGGAGGCAAACCAAAGCACTGTTAATGGGCACAGGGAGAACAAGACATAGCGGTGAGCTGCGAGGGAAAGTGGCTCTTTTCCGCACAGATCTATGAATGTTAATGTGAGTCGTGATAGGAGCGCATGTGGCTCTCGCGCTCACATATTCTCAAGTGTCATTTTCCACAAGCATTGACAGAAGCCCCCATTGAGCCTCTTTGTCATTGGAATAATGATGTATTGTATTTAAATAACACTTTACTGAATGCTCGGAATGCTTTGTACGCAATCATTGTCACCCAACTTGACTAGAAGTGTGTAAATGGCAGTTTTTAGTATGTCTTAAAATCACGGTATGACACAATGTTGGTATTTTAGATTGTGCATGAGGAGCGTACCAAGCAATGAAGCACCTCTATTGGGTATATGCAGTACCACAACACACATACTTCTATCTCTGTGTCTCTCTCGCACGCACGCACACACAGGCACACACGCACGTGCACACACACGCGCACGCACGCACACACACACGTACGCACACAGGATTAATTGAAGACAACTGAAATATAATATGGCTTAATGGGTTAAAGGTAAGTGCTGTTTGATGTGTTTAATGAGGGTGTTTGAAAAAGGTCCATATGTGAAAGTGCGTGTGTATTGCATATTGCTGATGTATTGTGATGGTGGTGTTGGGGGGGAGGTGTCTGTAGAGGCCATAACAGTGAGACTTGCAGTGTATCTGGGCTTTACTGTAAACAACACTCTCAAGTTTTGCAACGTCACCAATTCCAAAAGGAATTACACTGTCCAATGTTTTACATGCAGGAATTTGCATTGTTAAGTTTGCAGTTGTATTTAAACAGCTGCTTTTTCTTGAGTCGACACAAAATGCAAGATATTAAACTGCAATATGTGATAACAGAAAAAAACAGACAAACCAATAAACATTAGAATTTCCAAAGGTATTATACATGTAGCAGAATGTTTCCCCAAAGTGAGCACATAATGTTCGAAAGGTATGGATATCAAATAATAATAATAATAATAATAATGCATATCAGAAAGGTAGAGGCAGCAGCATCTGCATTCAGTGCTTGACCAGATTTCTAAATCAGAGGGGCATTGCTGTGGCACCAGGCGCACCATGTTTACGTTTGTGACAGCGGTATCACTAATTTGATGTTGTCGTGACCGAAATGCATAAAAACCTCCCATATTATTATGTATGCATGGAGTGGGTGTTCTGGAGGAGACTAATAGTGGACTAAAAGGGAGCAGGGTTCTGTATAACTGCTGGAGACAAATGTGTGCCACTACACTGTGGCAACAGGTCTGTGATAGGTCCATACAATAACCCCGGCCCTTTGTCACTTTGTCTGTATGTAGAGCGACCCCATGGCTGGGACACGACCTCTCTGCTCTCCTCTTCTTCAAAATCTCTGACTCACAGGCCGTCGTTGCATTATCCAGCCCACAGGGAACGAGCTTCATAGCTGTGTTGTTCTATAGTTTCAATGTTGTTATATGCTCTTTGTGGAACATGTCTCACTAACTATGTACTTGTGTACCCATCATTCTTGAAGTCTACGTTATTTGTTGTTAGGCCATTTGGTAACACAGAGAATGAGCTCTAGTCAACAGGCGCTAGGAAGACACCTAGCCTATTCCAAAATATCTATTTCACAGTGACCCTGAAATACTGAAGAATTAATTTTTATACCATATATAAATGGACAAACCCTCCGTTATGTCACTTATTAACCTGAGATGCCAGAGGAATTGTTATCACAAGTCCATCTGGGAAGCCGTACATTGAAACTGTTTGTGAATGGCTGTACTTTCAAAGAAATACTTGGCAGTTGATTGGATGAACCTGGTCGTTTTTGCTGTTGGCACGATGGTCGGTACACCTAAACCACGCCCGTGTAGCTATAAACACGACGCTGATTGGAAAACCACGCCTGTGTAGCTATAAACACGACGCTGATTGGAAAACCACGCCCGTGTAGCTATAAACAGAGGCTGATTGGAAAGTTCAGTTGCTACTCTGACACATTCAAAATTATTCCAAGGCTTTCCAGACTGATTCTCACTGCAAAATTAAACCAGAGAGATCAGGATGGTCTCGCGAGACTAGTCACCCAAAGCTTTTTTCTAGAAAGGATTTGAACCCCAAAATCCCTGTGCTGGCTCTGGCCGTCGCTATCTTTACAGTACCTCACTCCACCAATAACGCCCCCCTATCCATTATAATGGAATAAATGTATGGTTAATATATTTTTTATCCATCCATCCATCTTCATCCGCTTATCCAGAGTCAGGTCGCGGGGGCAGCAGCTCCAGCAGGGGACCCCAAACCT
>JAODTR010026526.1:7536-22935 GCA_025399935.1 Amblyopsis rosae
GGGGCTAGCGATAGCCTGGATGTAGCATTTATATACGCTGGCTAGTGGTAGTGTGGGGCTAGCGATAGCCTGGATGTAGCATTTATATACGCTGGCTAGTGGTAGTGTGGGGCTAGCGATAGCCTGGATGTGGTGGTGTTGACTGGAGGAGTTCTTCAAGCCTTGTCAGTTCAGCTCACTACGCACATGGCACAGATTTCCTGGCCTAGCCCCATTTCTGGCTTGCTCCCTAAACTGACAGGCTTGCTCCCAACTCAGACACGGCACGTTGCAAAATATGCTTCAGAGGCTTAACACCACCAGCAGCCTAATCAATTGATCCAGATATAGCTGTCCATTGATCTTGGCGCTGCCTCTGTCCAGACGATTACTGCTCATGTACTATGATGATGATATCACTAGCAGCCATGGCCAACCTATTAAGACATCTGAAAGCGTAGTAGTTTAAAAGACACCTGAATTAGAGCTGCTTGATTATGGGTTAAAGAAAATAATCCCAATTATGTTGGTCAATATCGAAATCCCAATTATTTTACACGATTACTACGTGATTTTGGAAAGTTGTTGCAGTTACTGAACTAAAAAATAAAATAAAAAATACACAAATCAACAGTGAAAACACCTTCCTTCAACTGTGAAAATTTACTTAATAATTTTCTCCTTGATCTTTCAATTGCAAAGTTTTCTTGCATAACGTAATATGCAAATCTTTTTTTTTTCCAGATTACATTGTTTTTGTGATTGTTAGGATATGAAATTGAAATCGCAATAACATTTGGATTAAAGGCTATTCAGCTAATTGTAAGATAATACACTTTTTGTCAAATTCACCAAAAATCTACTCTCATTTCGCTAGCTTGTTCTCTGTGCATGTTGAAAAAAGAATCATATGCTTCTACACCACCCTGGCTACGTAAATAGGACCATAAACAAAGTGGAGAATATCACCGCTCACATCAACAAAGCTGTAGTACTACGCTTTACTTCACAATGCATGTTGATGTGTGTGGCGTTGCCGTGTAGGGATATTGTTTTGATTCAAATTAAGTTAGCAAGCGTTCCCAAGCTTGACCCTGCCTTTAATTGCACAGCCCAAACCTCAAACCATGCATAACACATTTGTACACTATTGGTACTGTAAGAGTTCAAATGTGCCTCCCGAATACCTTCTCTTCATCCTCCATTGCAAGCACACTGAATCGTTTGTGATTCAGGCTAGTACTGCGGATGCAATGTGGCAGACTAGTAACTGTAGCAATGTGATTACCTAATGACCGCACATCTTCAGTCTCGCCCCTCTATTTTTTGGGACGTGGTAAACGGACTGTTCCGCTCGACTGATCTGCAGCCTCTCCATCTATCAAGAAGTGAATCTAGCTGCCTTTTATAACGGCACTAATCACCTGGTTAATCACCTCCCCCCCTTGCCTTCATAGGCAGCTGAGCTCAGCCCAACTGTAATGGCCAGCACAGCCATTTTGGGAAATGGAGTCGGGCGGGAGAAGAGGGGGGCTGCTACACTGGTTGCTACACGCACGCAAAATGACGAAGCCGTGTTGTGTGGCATATTTTCTCAGAATTCCCTGCTCTACATTTTATATTTGTCTACAGATTTCTTTTTGCCTGAGCCTCAAGGCGTGATTACCCCGCATATCCATTATACACTAATCCATTGCACACTGAGAAGTGTGTAATGGATTAGATTGACTGACTCTAAAATTACTTCATTTTGTCCCCTCCTTATCAGCCCCGGTGAATATGCGTCACAAAGCTCCACGCTCTTTTTATGGAAACAATCGGAGCGGAGAGCAGGCTATCTCCAGTGCAGCAACGCTGAGAGATGGGCTTTTTTACATTGTTAGCATGTGAGCTTGGCGTTCCGGTCCTGTCGTCTTATAAAAGAGCCAGCGATGAGGCATTGAGGCGAGAGAAGCGAAGCAGGAGTCACGTCAGTGGACTGTTGGGCTTTGATATCAGCCAGCCTCCAGGGGCTTTTGGTCGTTGAAGGGGATTGGGATTTCAGCATGGCTCTCTGGTCGTTGGTGTCAAAGGTGGCAAAGTGGGATTGCTGGGGAGCATATTGCATAACAAGTCTTAGCCATAGTCATCTAGACGCAGCACTGTGTTCCCTTACATCCAATAAAGCTCAACTAGTCGAGTATGACGCCTCCATTATTTAATGTCTGCAGTCTGCACAGTTGAATACAAATGGACGTTTCTTGGTCTAATGAGCCACTTGGCTGTTGTGACTTGTGGGAATTTGCTAAAGAGATGTCATTTGTCCTCTAGGCCAATACACAAACGAATAAAAATGTGCTCGTCAGATTTATGAGATGTTTTTTAAAACAACAGACAGATGAGCCTGTGATTTTGTGCGTGCACGCACATGCCTGATTCCCATCTACTCTCAATGTGGAAATCCTACAGCTATTGAAAAGTTTGCAAAATCAATGTTGACTATTTTAATACATGGATGTAATCCCCAGATTTAGTGCAATTCAGTCTGTGGCTTTAATGTCGTCACACAGATGTCCCAGCTCTGTCAGCAAGGTTAGGCTGTACCCAGAGAGCCATAGAAAGAGCCAAATGGTTCATGGAGACGCAAAACAGTTCCAGGAAGTGCTTAGTGTGCAATTTGCATCGATAAATAAAGATACATACAGCAACTGCAATTTTTGGTCATTATTAGTCAATAAATTCACTGATTTACATTTACAATGTAATTTATAGGGTAACATCTGGGATCTGTTTTGAGGCTCCACGATCCAACATTGCTGTGAAAAAAACGGTCCAATGGAGTGAACAGAGCATGACACGACTATCTCTCTACATGGCTCTGGCTGTACCTACTAGTGACCAAGGACTAGCTCTGGTATGACTGCTAGGATCTCTGTACACATCTATTGTTAGTTCAGTGTAATCTATTATGTTTTACATTCACAGTATATTTAGACTAACCATCCATCCATCCATCCATCTTCATCCGCTTATCCGGAGTCGGATAGCGGGGGCAACTTTTTTAGACAACTCTGGGGGATCCCGAGATGTTCCCAGGCCAGTGTGGAGATATAATCTCTCCAGCAAGTCCTGGGTCTTCCCCGAGGCCTCCTCCCAGCCTGGAACAGGCGCCCAGGGGGCATCCTTACTAGATGCCTGTAACAACTGGCTCCTTAAAACGTAATTGTCTATATTTAGACTATTACGTTTTAAACAATGTGCTGTGGTCCCTACATTATTTCCACAGCTGTATAGTGATTAGTTCAATTCCGCTTTGCAATTAGTGAGCGTATTAGGTAGGTCTAGTACAGGCCTGGGCAAAGTCAGGCCCGGGGGCCGGATGTGGCTCTTTGAGACATTCAACCCGGCCCGCCTGGTACGTCAAACATTTCAATAATAATAATACAACATAAAATTACGTGACGAGCTCTGCAGAATGTTACTTTATTTACTGCTGATTATGAAAATAGTGTTGCATAGGAATAGCCTATTATGCGTAAATATGCAAGATAACAAAGTTAGCTATTTAGTGTGGTTGTTTTTGTTGTAAATACTTTAGCTGTTGTTTAAAAATGTAATGTGGCCCGCGAAGTTCTCCGACATTTTCAATGTGGCCGCCAAGTGAAAATAATTGCCCACCCCTGGTCTAGTAGGTAGGATTTACACCTCTTGCTCAAGGGCGCTTACAGGTAGGTTTGTTATGTCAGAGATCAGGGGTTTGTGTCTGTGCATCCAGCTGGTCTAACCTGCCCCCTCATCCAAATGGTGAAGTAAAAATGGATGCAGAACGATTGCTGCATATTCTATGTTCCTTGTTATTTTCTGTTCAGTTGCTGTTTTGTGGGAAGCACCTAACATTTGATGATGAGCGGTGATTTAACAGTGGTACTGGTTCGGCCAGCTCTGTGGTGGCGGTGTGTAGGTGGGCGTGTTCAGCGCTACGTGTTTCATTACTGAGAATGGCTGCCAAGAAACACTTTTTTGTTCTGTGTGCACACCTGGTGGCGTTGCCATGTTTGACGCCACGCCGATCGTTTCACCTCAGGCTGCATGCTGACGAGGCTCATGATAATGTGTTCTATAGCAGAATGTGGTACTAGCACCCCTAGGGATACTTGAAGGTACTGCGCATAATGGTTTTCTAAAGCCCGTGAGATACTTTAGTATAGTATGCGTACACAATGGCTGCCATGCGTGTCGGGCGCGTACCCTGCGTTCCTTTGGAGCGTAGTTTTTGCGTGTCCTCACTCCTCAGATATTAACGCTATGCGTACCCATGATGCAATGCGGCACGTGAACGTGGGGGCAGTATCAGGATCAGACAGATCAAGAGCAGTCTCTGAACAAAGGCGGCAAGTTGCAATGAGAAGTTTGTAGAGCTAGTTTGTAATTAATTACCTAACATCTATGTGATGTCTCCATGCCGCTCCACATTTTGACATGTTTGTTGTTGTGGAAATTTGATGGTAGTCAAGGAAAATATTCCGGTTTCAGCCAGGGATGATTCGGCCCTGATATGCCCCCATACATTTTAAATCCTCCAAGCACATACAAAGTACGCAGGCAATGTGAACAATGACTTTCGTGACGCAACCACTTGTCTACATGTACTCAGTGCACAAAAGCAAGTATATCGGGGGCCTTTAGAGTAATAGTATAGCCCACTTTAAAGGTACAAATCGCTAAATCATCCTGTTAATGTTAATGCAACCTTTAGCATTCAATACTCTTATATTTATATTTTCTATGGTTATATTTAAACGTGTTGTAGCCCCTGGCAAAAGGGGGCTTGGAGGATAATTTACGGGGGGGCCAAAAATGTTTGATAACCACTGATCTAGACCACCATGTACACTTACATGCAAGATGCAAAGGTTATTCATCAAATGAATGACCCTTAATATAGGTATTATGGTAACAACACAGGACAGACACAAGAATAATGCTTCTACTTTATTAAGAAATGTCCTCCTGTAGGCCTTTTATTAGATGGACTGATTGCAACAAAAAAAAACATATCAGGATTTGTATTAAGTCCTTCAAATAGATTTATTGTATTTATCAATTTGTACAAATCTTTCCGTCTTACTCCTCCTGTGACACAAACATATTTTAGTAAATTAAACCATCCTCCCCGAGTGAGCCAGTTTCTAAGCAGTTTTATTCCAGTGCAGTGATTTTGTACCAAACGACGGCCCTAAAACTGATGTGCCTAGCTGTGAATCTGGTCGACCATCAAACTCGAACCACGCTTGGATGCAGTCACACAGGAACACACTGATATAATACGCGCGCGCGCACACACGCACACACGGCTGTGTCTATAAACGCTAAAGTTGACGGTATGAGATTGATGGTGTTAAAGACCGTAAATGCAGGGAATCTCTGTGTATGAATTCTGAATGTGAAATGTCAATGTTATTGAACAGGTGCTGCAAGGCAGAAGGCGTAATGTTTTTATTTCCAAGGGGGGCGTAGAAGTGGGGGCTCATGGGATAATGGGGGTGGCGGTGGGGGGGGCTTGCGGGATGGTGTGTGTGTGTGTGCTGGCGTGTTTTAGAGTGTGCTCTCTGGAGCCTGTAATGTGTGTGTATTTGTGTGCATGAGAAGTGAGAGGGGAGTGAAAGCTGGCTTAGAATAAACGCTCGCAATCTCTCCATAGAAAATGTCAACGGCACTCTGAACGGAATTATATTTTTTTTGCAAATGTGTTTTTTGGTCCCCTTAGCAACTACACTCGCATAGTGTTTGACACAATGCCAGGGAGAGCAGCTCTCTCCATTGCATTCATTTTACCCATGCGTACTCTTTTGTCAAACGATTATCACCTCATATGTGCCATTTACGCATCAATCATGTTTTATTTCTTCTCCCCCCCCCCCCCCCCCATTCCCGTCCTGTGTGTCTGTGTGTTCCAGCGTCTCCCTCTCAGAGTGTCGTTGTGTCAGTGCTTGTTCAGAGCCGTTGTGGCGGAGAGCTTAGGAGGTGAATGCAGTCAAGGTTAGTCACCGGCGCTGCGCAGCGCACACAAAATGCTAGCGCACATCTCCGTCCTCCTCTCTCTTCCCCGCTCCGCAAATCTCTCTCTGCTGTGTTGTTTTATTGTTCCAGCGCCATTCTGCTGACCTTGCCATTTTCCTCTCTCCAGTTTCTTTCCTTACCCTTTTGACATACCACCACCACCACCACCATCTCCTCCTCCTCCTCTCGCTAGTTGGCTAGTATGACTGAACCAGGACAGACATGAGGGCCTGTCCTGGTTCAGTCGCCCCCTTCTGTTACTAATTTGTCAGTATTGACCAATAAGAGGGATGGTTTGGCCAATGTGAACATTATCTCTTTGTCAGTAAGGTTTTTATTTTAGTCATTATTAGTCAATAACTTATTGGATGTTTTCTACAAGTCAGCCATGTTACTATAACCAGTATTATTATTATTACTGCTGGCCATTTCTTTTCTTCATATCTTTTGAGTTTGCATCCCTGTCTACACTACCCGCTATTAGGTTTTAATTAGCTTTGTTAAATTAGATTAGATTTAATGTGGAATGCCTTAAACCACATATGATATATATATATATTTTTTTACATGTTTCATTGCAATTCCACTCATGCTTAAGGGTCTTCCTGCTCACTACAGAATGGGAAAGCATGCAAGAATGTCAGGTTACCGCCGGGGCCGTATTTCGTGGCGTTTGTCCGGGCGTATTTCCTGGTGGTTTTCCAGGCCATTTTTCCAGGCCATTTTTCCAGGCCATTTTTTCGGCCTGCTTTGTAAAGACGTTGAGTCAGCAGGAGCGGGGCCTGTGTCTGCGTGTGGACCCCGCGCTGGCAGCGGTGCATCCCGTGCTAGTGACACGGTGAGGGCCGTGGTTCAAAGCCCGATCGCTGGTTGGTAATTGGCTCGCTGCGGCCTCCGTATGGCCCCGCCCTCACTTTGCTAATGTGGGCAGGAACAGAGGAGCTCTGGCAGCCTTGTGTGCTGTGCCGTGCTAGCTAACCTATAGGGCTTGTGTGCTGTGCCGCGCTAGCTAACCTATAGGGCTTGTGTGCTGTGCCGCGCTAGCCAACCTAGAGGGCTTGTGTGCTGTGCCGCGCTAGCTAACCTATAGGGCTTGTGTTCTGTTAGCACGAGCTAACATATAGGGCTTGTGTTCTGTGCAGGGCTTCTGTGCTGTGCCACGCTAGCTAACCTATAGGGCTTGTGTGCTGTGTAGGCCTTGTATGCTGTGCCGCGTTAGCTAACATATAGGGCTTGTATGCTGTGCCGCGCTAGCTAACATATAGGGCTTGTGTACTGTGCAGCGCTAGCTAACCTATAGGGCTTGTGTTCTGTGCAGCACTAGCTAACATATAGGGCTTGTGTTCTGTGCAGGGCTTCTGTGCTGTGCTGCGCAAGCTAACCTATAGGGCTTGTGCGCTGTGTAGGCCTTGTATGCTGTGCCGCGTTAGCTAACATATAGGGCTTGTATGCTGTGCCGCGCTAGCTAACATATAGGGCTTGTGTACTGTGCAGCGCTAGCTAACCTATAGGGCTTGTGTGCTGTGCAGCGCTAGCTAACCTATAGGGCTTGTATGCTGTGCCGCGCTAGCTAACCTATAGGGCTTGTGTGCTGTGCAGCACTAGCTAACCTATAGGGCTTGTGTTCTGTGCAGCGCTAGCTAACCTATAGGGCTTGTGTGCTGTACCGCACTAGCTAACCTAAAGGTCTTGTGTGCTGTGCAGCGCTAGCTAACCTATAGGGCTTGTCTGCTGTGCCGCGCTAGCTAACATATAGGGCTTGTGTGCTGCGCTAGCTAACATATAGGGCTTGTGTGCTGTGCTGCGCTAGCTAACATAGGGCTTGTGTGCTGTGCAGCGCTAGCTAACCTAAAGGGCTTGTGCTGTGCCGCGCTAGCTAACCTACAGGGCTTGTGTGCTGTGCCGCGCTAGCTAACCTATAGGGCTTGTGTGCTGTGCAGCGCTAGCTAACCTATAGGGCTTGTGTGCTGTGCCGCGCCTCCTCGATCGAGCCTCCCTCCTGCATACGTATAGACAGTCTGTTGGGTGCAGAATGGTTTCACTCTCTGTCTGCTCAATATGAACTGTAAACAATGTTAAATTAGCTGTTCTTGCTATTTTGTATTCATCTCTTTCTCTGTTGATATCTCTCTCTCTCTCTCCCTCTCGCACAAGCAAGCACACACACACACACACGCACGCACGCACGCACGCACGCACACACACACGCACACACACATTTCCCTACTGCACTCCCATATCTATTATTAGATAGATGCTGTATGCATTATGCAGAATACATGCATCCAAACAAGCCAATTGCGGATTTTTCCCATCTGTTATCTCCTGAACAGAAATGCTCAATGCATCCCCAACACGAAGACTGAGACACTGCCACACTCCTGCTTTATTCATGTGTATTCTTGACAATAAGGACTAGCTAGTGTCCTTGGCTACTGATCTAATCACTGGTAACATTGACGACAACTACATAACCTGATTTTTTACTTATTTGGAGAGTGTTGACTTTCTATGCATGTGTAATGGGATATTGCAGGGCCCGCCTTGTTTTGCTGCGGTTCTCATGAACTCTAAATGAAACTTGACCTACATAGTTGAGTTGTCACACAGTCGTGTGATATTAACCTCAAGAGTCGTGTTGCTTTGTTTGCTCGTACCTGCCTTGCCACAGGATGCAGCGCCTATGGCGATTTGTTCTAGCAAGGCTAAGCTAATAAATGTCGAGTAATAATGCGTCTCGTTCATTTCCATTTAACACATTTTTATAAGCAATAAACATAGCCTGCCTGTATCACAGAGCGTAGCTGCCTTGAGACACTCGGCTGCTGCCAAGCGATTTATCTACTCTCTCACACAGTGGAGCGGTCGGTTCTGAAAGCTGTTGGGGTTGCGAGGCCAAAACACTGCTAAGTGGCTCCTCTTGACCCGGCACGCTGGCCTCCAAAGTGTCTGCTCTGGCTACACACACACACACACACACACACACAACACATTTTGCCCATTTGTGCAGATTTTTTTTTATAGTCAAATTTCACATTAAACCTGTCTGTGGGCCTGCCTGTAAAATAACTGGGTTTTTCTTTTTTCTTTTATAAATGCTGGCCAAAGGTAAATGTTCACTGGTATTCATGCCAACTTGGGAGGGGGTATTAACATATAGAAACCAATTTGACCATGAGTGATTTCAGGATCATGTTTCTTTGACCTAGTAATAAATGTGCTCATGCTAATATCACACTCTATCTGTAAGCTAGATGGACAAATTATTCTGTCACACATGAAGAACAGTGCTGGGGGATATGGGCTGGGGGGGAGGGAAAAGGCAAATACTTTTGTAAATTAAATTGTGTGCTCTTAATTCATTAGCTGTGCCTAAGACTTATCTTGCACAATGTGCAGCTGTGCTTCCACCCTGTGACCATGAGGTGGCACTCTTTGAAGGTGAGGCAGCTGTGCTCTGTTTGAAATAGAGCAGACGCAGGCTATCTGAGCAGATTAGGTTCAGACTGTAACCACACAGGAATCACCAACCGACACTCTCTCTGTTCCCCCCCTCCCTCCACAACCGGTTAGTTTGTAACTGGTGACCACTTTTCAAATGTGTTTGCCATACAGTTTTACTATGTTAGAATGGGATGTTTCTAATTGGATCCAGGGCTGTGTATTAAACACACAAAAACAGTTTATTTGTCTTGCTCTGCCTTTGTTCACAAAAAGGATCAGGCTCAAATATAAACTTCCTTTTTTGGAGCAGAGCTTTCGCTGTGTCTGACTCTCTTGGAAAGTGTGCTGTCTCATTCGTCACTGTGCTCACTGCAGGAAGAACTGCTCTTTATGTTCAGATGAATGTAGGAGGCATGTTTTGCCCGGATATTTAGACAGACCTAGACAGTCCTTGCGGGCGCTTGAAGAATGTCTGTATGGAAAGTCAGGGGCTTAGTGAAATGACACAAGAGGCTCTGCTTTGTGTTGGTGTTTGCATGTCTGACAAGGTACAACGGTTTTACCAAGTTATTAATTTAGTGACCACAGATACTTAATAATTGATGGGATTCGTGAATACAGAAGAGCAATGCACACTTAAGTTTGCTAATATAGAATTAAGCAAAACAAAGTATTAATCGTATACCTTTTTGGTTAGAAAATGGTGGTTAACTTTTGCTTTGCTCTAGTATCTCTATCTGGACTAAAGTTGTTATTTCTTATGTGTGTGCGTGCGTGCGTGCGTGCATGTTTTAGGTCAAAGCTGCTGTTGCAGCTTTATCCTCTTCAGTTTGTGTAGTTTGGCAAAGAGAAACAAAAAAAAAACCATATGTAGCCTACAAGTGTCTCAGTTTTCAATGCATTATGAGGCTGCCAAATGTGACTGAAAAGCTATGTAAACAAGATAGCTATGTGAGCCCAGGCCTTCTGCTGACTGCCTCAAGTCAAATACCACACCTTGGCAGTTTTACAACTGTGCTAATGATTCCAAATAAAGGCCTGCTATAGGTTCCACTCTAATTAGTAGCTCCTGAATGGGCTAGTTTCTGTCTTTGTCTGGCTGGACTGTCTCCCAAGGATATTTTAGTCTCATGTTGGGCTTTTGTCACTGTAGCAGGGCTGTTTGCTTGTGTACACACACACACACGTGTATATATATATATATATTGGTGTTATTCTTTTGTTGGCAAATTTTCACACCCACATCTCTGAAGGGGTGGGTGGGAGAAGGGGGGGGGGGGGTAATCTGACCTGCTAGCGTGTGGCTGTATCTTTGAGCATGGTAACCTGAAGGTTATAATCCAGTTTGGATCAAGCTTTGAAAATGCTGTACATGTTGACAGTTGTTAACGGCTACTGTAGCACTTTCTGCAACCAAGCTTTAATTAAACATTAAAATGTGAAAGACAAGGTAAGATAAGATAAAGTCAAATGTTACTGATCCCTAATGATATATTTGTGTGATAAGAAGATAAAGAGACGATGAATACATACAGAAGTGTAAGGTAATGGAACACTTGAAACACTTGGTTTTAAACACTACTAAAAATTCTGCAAAGTTGAACTACTTAGCTTGCTGGAGTTTGCATTGTTACGGCTTGATAGTGAAAATGTAGTTACCCAAGCTACTGATTTTATTAGTCTACACTGAAAATATTTGGGCTACAGTAACAACCGCACAACCAATGAGAAAAAGTATCGACATACAGTACAGCTAAATCGCTGCTGGTAGACCTATTTCTATTCACGTTTGTCAAATTGTTCAATAGTATTTTGCGAGAGAATGCACTCTTACGCAATAAGATGCCAATTTTTGTATCACCATTTAACTATTTCTGTTACCTGTAGTGGCCCGACCATAGTGCACTACTCCAATGGTAAATGTGGTACAAGTGATCCCTTATCTCAGAAGGAACACATTTATCTCAGAAATCTATAATCCACTTTTCTATTTTTAATTATGTGAAAAGCTCTTAAAAATGTCTGGAACAAAATGACAGATCTGCACGGAACTCCTGTAGTCCAAGTTAACACTTTAGGGACCAGGCTGTTATCTCTCGTAATATGTCTACCGTGATCCAATACAAATCCAGGTGGGGTGTGGCCTGCCACATTTGAAGCTTTGTAAATCAATCATATATATATATATTCACATCTGAACAAATGTCACTACACATCAAGATGTCGGCACAGACATCAGGCCTAACCACGTGGTGTCCCTATGGTGACCTCATAATTATACCTCTTGACTTGTTTGACCCAGAGTAATTAGATCTGGGACGCATGCCCATATAAATCCAGCTAAGGTTAAAGTATAGTTCAGTTTGGCCACATAATCTGTACTTGTGCATTTCATTACTGGGTACCTTTTCATAAGCACGGTCTTGTGTAGCTACATCTTATCTCTGAGCGAAATTCAATGTCTTGTTTTGTTTCAATGGAATTTGACTTTGTCTACTACAGCGTTCTTTTAGAAACTGTGGTTCCTGTATAGTTGTTTTCACATATCACCGACCCATGTTTAGTGCGGTAATTTTCCTCAATTACTTTGTTGGGATATAAAAGATGATTGTTTTATTACTTTGCTTTCTCTCAACTGCCTCCAGGCAAAGTCTATGTTTTTAAATAGTTGCGTAAATACATTATTTTCCCTCTGGATTTCCTTGGCATATAGAGCACTCACTTAAGGTAGCATGAAGGTGCAAGGATACTAAGTGATTTGAAGTCAGCACTTTCCGTGCCCGCCAAAAGGAAATAGGGCATACTGAGCACAGCGAGTTGTCTGTGGAGAACAGCAGTCACTCTCTGTCTTTGCACTTAGAACACCTGTGGCAAACTGAGAGAATGTGTCGTCATATTTGCATCTAAGGTTTCTATAGATTATGCTTGCCTGAAAATGGTGTGAAAATCAAAATGGCCTCAGTGTTTAGTGTAACACATCCATTTGTGCTCTCTGTGTAATGTATTGCCAGCAAGGAAGTGAACTTGTTAGAGACTGTTGAGATTTAGTCATGTTTCATAAATATATAAAAATAAAGAGAGGTCTGTGAAATACCCCCCCCCCCTCCCTTCTGTGTGCACACCACACACACATACACCCTCCCTCCCCCCAGCTCTCCTTGCTTTACAAGACTGTTTTCTTCTCTCAATCCCTTTTGTTTGCTCATCCCTGGTGAATGTATTAAATGAAGTTACTAGATATGAGTGCTTAAGAGACCAGGACCTCTGAGGCTTGCCAAGTCTCTCAGAAGCTTGGCTCACTCATCCATGTCACCTTTTCCCTGTTGTTTCAGCTACTGGCTAACTCATTTGTATTGTAGTTCGCTCGTGAGCAGCTTGTTTTTCTCCTGCGAAGAGGAATCAGGCTAAAGCAAACAGTGTATGTCAGCCCCTGCTTTGGTTTAAGTATTCATTTTTAATGAGTGCAAGTGGCTACAGCATCCTATAAACATAAATGGAATAGGGAGGCAGGCGCTGGCACTTGAGACATTAGTAGCCGTTGTGCACTTTTTTTGGCAACGCTTGTATTTTTATTATGCCCGAGAGGAGCGAGAAGCAGAAGATAAACCATCGGTTGCCATGTTTTTTTTTTAAATTTTATTGGTATCAGCTTGTTCCTTATTTTTTGGACTTAGGTTACACAGGATATTTAGTCGCACTTATGAAAACAACTGTATTGTTAAGAGGAATAAAACACAAGTGCCTTTGGTCTGTAAGTTTCTTATATATTACACAGGATATTTAGTCGCACTTATGAAAACAACTGTATTGTTAAGAGGAATAAAACACAAGTGCCTTAGGTCTATGAGTTGCATATATATTATACAATTTCACTTGTATAATAAGTGGAATTCTACCAGAATGTTTTTGACCAAGGCATGGTTCTGTTATATTACATTTTTACCTGAATTGAGATTGAGGCGCCAAGTAATCAGTTTTTGTGGCTGTTGCCGTATGAGCGCTGTTCAGGGAAATGGTATTGTGATAGGCCGTTTGAATGCTGATCAGAATTGAATAGACACAGTCAGCTTCCCAGATACATGCTTAGGCCTGTAGAACGTGGAGTGCTTTGCTTGTAACCGCACAGGTTGTCTCCTTTCATTATCAGTTAATGGTGCCCAACTTGACAGAACCATGTGATAAATAGAGGAGTTGTGAAATCCTGGAGGTGGAGTCCTCCTCGTCTGTCTGATAATGGGATCTCATCTGCTGAGGAGGGGAGTCTACCCCCAGCGCCCGATCCGGCATTGCACTACGCTGCCTGAAGAAAGGATTCACTGCACTTAGCCCTCCTTCGTCACTGTCTCAGGCTAACCTAAAGTGCACACGAACCCAACTGGTTGGTTGGCTGTGTGGTGTGATTGGATCCACACCCCCACCTCGCACCCCCTACTGCACGAAACGCGCGTTTGTGTCGACTGTTGAAGAGGTGAACATGTGGCTTTGTTAAAGGTGTCTTTATTTATGTTTACGATGCGGATGTCGAGCGGAACTGTGTTTCCGTTGTGTTTGAAACATTTGCTCGTGGATCCATTTTGAGAGTTAAGGTATTGGACCAGACGTGAGTGTGTATCTATCATAAACATTGACCCTGTGAAAGGTATACACACACTGATGTGGGCGGAGCTGTAGCTGTTACTGTGCAAAGGAGGAAGGCAGAGCTCCTTCAGGCGGTCTCCTCTGGAGACGAGGTTTGCCAGGGGGAACCCCCCCCCCCCCCCCCCCTCCTATTGAGAAGTAGACAACCAACATGGTTTGTAGCACAATGAGGGACCCCAGCACACCACACTCAACTCAATTCCTATTGATCTCCACTGCCCCCCCCCCTCCCCACATACATTTGGCTTGCACACAAAAAAAGCCCAATGCTCCGGCTATTTACTTTAGTTAATTGGATTTAGACAGCGATCCAATATCATGTTTTAGACAATAAAAATGTGTCAGGTTACTTGCTTAGTGAAATAACAATCATCCTATTAATTTATGACTTATTGCAACGCATCTTATTTTTCCTCCTGCACTGATCATTCGGGATGTTTGTCTAACCCACTGATGGGACGTACACATTGTATCTTCCTTTACAGGCGGACGGGATGTCTGTGTTGTATTTGGTCATGTGATAATGTTTTTATTCATGTTTGCATTTAAATGCATTGTGATAGTAGGCTGAAACGCATTGACAACACATTATACAGAGAGCAGTATTGTGGGAAACGAGTGCATTTATTTGGCGTAGCTGTATCTTTATAATCAAAAATTGCAAAGCACTGATCCGAGACCCAGAAAACACACACAAGTCACATTTGATTATAATGTACAGGCTAACCGTTAAATGTGCCGCAATGAACCCCCAAATATTGCTAATGGACTATTGAGATTATTTTTCCTGCTTGTTGGTGCCATTTTAATGGGTGGCTTGAATAATTAATTAATTCATTATCTAAAAATGCAAATGAGCTCTACAAGGCTGAGAAGCAGTAATTTGCCTTCCTCGTGTGTATCAAGCCTTACACCTCCTTTCTGCTTAGATAGTAATCATTAGCCAAATTTCAAGTATGTCCTTTTCATTTACGCCATTGACACCAGTTTTTTATATCACACGACCAGAAATATTATTACAATACATATAGATTGTATCTGAACGGTACTGTTTACGGCCATCAAAGACATTCCTAACGATGTGATCCGTCTATTATGCACGCAATATTTTGGCTACTGAGCATCTTGCTTATTGATGCATGCGTGTACTAACACCTAACATCCCTGCAGGCTGCCATCAATCAACGGCCCCATTGGCGTTCCTTTGTCCCGGCGATAATTTTAGTCCAGTCCATGTTTTTGTTTCGCTCGGTCTTTTTCTTTTGGGGGGGGGGGGGTAATTCTCCTTCACTAGTGTCT
>JAODTR010026537.1:0-22934 GCA_025399935.1 Amblyopsis rosae
AAGGAGCAGCGGCTCTACTCCGAGTTCCTCACAGATAGCTGAGCTTCTCACCCTATCTCTAAGGGAGAAGCCAGCCAACCTTCTGAGAAAACCAATTTCGGCCGCTTGTACCCGTGATCCTGTTCTTTCAGTCATGACCCACCCACCCTTCATGACCATAGGTGAGGGTAGGAACTAAATTTACTAGGTAAATCTTAAGTGTTGCCTTCCGGCTCAGCTCTCTTTTCATTTCATACATATTTGCATTTATTTCTGATGAACCAGATTAATGATTTCAAATCAGATATTTCGTAAGCATGACGTTCTTGTATTATTCTCATTGTTTTGCTTGTTATCATAATTCCCCCCATAAGTGAAATTTATAACTAAATATACTGTAACCCAAATTTATGTATATTTGATTTCTATTGAGATGTGGATGTTTTTCATGGATGGCATTTTATACAGTTATATAATTATAATATCCTGAGTATGGGAGAATTTTTTTTTTTTATGAAATGTTGCTATTCATGGTGCCTATAGCTGGAATAAAATGACAGATTTCTTATTCGATTTAGATGTGATGTCATAATTAAACTTAGGCCTTATATTATATGGCACACCGATTAACAAGAAATTTGGAAAAGGGCACTTCATATCAAAAAGGTTGCCGACCCCTGCTATATATGAATGGTGTGTGCTCAAACACACTACTGTTCTAATACGTATAGTATTCATATATTTTAATATTGTGTGCTCAAACACACTCACATGGGGGTCTGGTAGAGGATGTTTTTCCTACTGGTGAATGGGCAAATGCCTAAACTCAATATTATACATACCGTAATTATAATCTCACCCATTAATTTATAATGACCGGCCATTTTTTACCTTTTACATTTTTTACAGCCTACAAAAATTAAATAAAACACCCAAATAATGAAAATGTATTCTGTGTGTTCAGATGCCCCGTGTGGACAAAGTCATGGAACTTAATGATTATCAGATTCAATTATCCAAATTTTTCAAAGAGAAAACCTTAAAATCGGTCAGATTTGACCGAACACAATAGGTTAAATGAAGGGCAACACACAAACACTTCTATATATTAACTGTGCACTATTATTACTGATACATTTTGAGTGTGCATATAGTACAGTCTACTACACGGACAGTAAATTTGTTTAAACATTATTTTATTAAGAAAATGTATTCTCTGCTGTACAGGCTTTGTAACACAGGCAGTCTATTTCTCATAGGCTTTCAGAATACCATATAAATAATGTTTGCAAACATTGCAGCAACATTGAATATCTCAACTTCATTTTTTATGCACAAATATTTAGCTAAATCAAGTGTGGCTCATCAAGAACTATTATAGCCTGCTTCTGTTTAAAATCAAAATTTCAGCAGAGAACATTTCTCAAATATGCACAATTGCTTTCACCTATACAGTAGCAATATTTTCTAGGGTAGCACCCAAGACTAGAAATCAAAACAATGTGCTAAAGATGTGATCTATGACATTTCTATCGCTGGATCTTGAAGAGCTGTTTCTGCATCCTTGGCTTTCCTTTGTTCTTTTTTTGGCTCTTTCCTTTAAAACATAATGAAACACATTTTACAGTTATCTATATTCTCAATCGGCAATAGAATTAACTTCAAAGCAACATGGCCACACGTTACCTTGACTTTACACCAAGGACAACCCCAACTATGATGATTATGACAAGAAGAATACCAAACACAACTCCAACGATGAGTGCTGTGAAGAAACAGCACAACGTGTGTATTTTTGCTATCAGCATAACCTCATTTTACTCTATCGTCAATGTAGGAGTCAGAATTCTATTTATTTGATGAATTGATTTGAATGTATGGTCATATCATCATGTGTGTGCATTTATCTGAGTGCCTCCCCTTCTGCAGGCAGGAGAGGGAATCTAATGTATAAGTTCAGATAGCATATTTAGATTGTACTCCTGGACATATTGGACTAATCACTGATTCTGGACTGCAAGCATGTGTCAAGGACAAAACATATATACAGAGTAATTATTTAGATATTTTAACTATTAAGAAAACTCTTAAATAACCACTGCAGTAATATTATTTTGGGGATATACATACATGGGATATGAGACATTTGACATCTCTTCTAAAAACGCAAATGCATTCTTAGCGTTTGAGTAAGTTCTGGGACACTATGCTTACACTGTCTGTTTGTTGTATATTGTGTTGTATTGTTGTTTTATTTATGATATCTATATTTATTGTTAATCGCATTGCTGTTTACAGCACTTTGGTCAGCATTGGCTGTTTTACAATGTGCTTTATAAATAAACTGACTAGACAAATACATGTAAATACATGGCTTTTAGCTTAGTTTACAGAAACATTGAACATACTAAATTTTGTTTGATATCTCACATTATAAAATGCAAACATATAGGCTGGGGTCAGGTCACAACAATTAGTTGGCACAAAAAGTGATTACATACAGTATGTCACGACCCAATGATACAGGAGATGGATCATATACAACTGAGCATCATATCTATTTACCTTAAAACACACATTTTCTGACAGCATTTGTGTGAATCTGCATATTGACACTCTAAATATGTTGTGTAGGATTTGTCAACTCACCAACAGGAGTATCCACTTCTACTTCCTCTTCCATTTCACCATCATCTTAAAAGGTCATCAAACATAATGCAGACGAGTTACAGAACTGTTTTGCGTGCAGATTATATACATTTTTCAACACCCTTTTACTTTATAAGTGTGTGGCCAAGCTGTAAAAGTTCAATGAGAAACGTGTGACATTGTTGCTGTATTTATGGAATAAAATATTAACTGAACGTTTTTACTGTCACACGTTAGTTACAATGTAACATTAGCCTGGCAAGACCATCCTGATCTTGCCAGCTCCTTCATTTCGTGTTCGTATCAGTGTGGAACCCTTCAATGCAAAAGAGTTTGTCGACCGCTTAGAGCTTATTCGGGCCAATCAGTGGCCAGCTGAAGTTTCCTAAGATGATGACAACACCGTATGTTGCATGTTGGGTACCCACCGGTGTTGAAGCTGATTTGAGACATTCTGATTGGATGCGATAAAGATAGGAATTCCACTTGTATGTAAGGCAGCTTGAATAAAATGTATTAGCACTGCCTTTTGACAAATGCTTTTGAATTGTAGGATTCCAGACTGATAGGCCCATGGTGAGGTACCTCCATAACTTGCAAGATCAGGATGTTATCACGAGGCTAATGTAACATGTACCTCAATATATAGGCCATTGGACGTAGACCATTGGTCTACGTTGCCCGTCAAAAAGTAACCTGGCCGAGTATGTTTTATTAGCCTTTAAATATAATTTATTTAACTTTATTCTTAAATAGATTTTTAGAAGATATACTACTTTACATGTGCACCTTTAATACAGTAGTATTAATGCTCACCATGGATTCCAGCACACGTCGCATTGCAGATTAGATCGTCAATAAATCTATTTCCATTTCCAACGCATCCAGTCCAAATGAATGTTTTACATTTGTCATGATAAGAATCATAGTACCAGCGCAAAATTGAGCCCTGGCAATTACCCTTAGCCTTAGGAAAGTGGCAAGCTTTGGATGCTGTGAAAGAGAAAAGGCACAAAAGGTTTAATAAAATACAAATTTGTATAACTCATAATAATAAGAATAAGAATAAGAATAATTGTGTTGCTGTGTTTGAACAGGTAAACAATGCCTGATATAAAGGAATTTGATAATCTTGCTTTACACAATGATCTCTGTCATGAACTGTTTATTTTAACCACTTACTGTAAGTATTCTTGACTCCAAAGTAAAAACTTTATAAAATAAACACAAATAAATGAATGGCACCAGTAACTAATAATTCATTCTGAATGGTTACTTTAACATAATAATGTTATGATTTAATATTATTTACTATTCATACAAGTGAATTGAGACTGACGCACTAGGCTTTTTGGAGGTGCTCCTTTCCATTACAAGCCATGTCTGTCACTGATATACACTCACCCCTCACTGTCTCATTCTGTTATTATTTATTTACTGTACAGAGTGACCTTGATCGTGTTGTGGAACGATTGCCCCTTGTGCTCCGCAAGGGGAAATCATTAGCACAAAACAAGAAAATGTACGTTAAAGCTTCTTAAACTTTGCATTAAAATATTTACAATAAGGAAGCCCAACTGATATTATAGAGTGATATAGGTGTTATTTGACTTTTTCACTTTATGGTTATGAGGTTGTCTCACCATCCACTGGGTAGGTTTTCTCTGCCTTGTCTGAACAGTTCCTCATACAGTCTATCTCATTTGAAAACCGATTGGCATTTCCTTCAAGTCCTTTGTATATGAAAGGAACGCACATGTCATTTTCAGCATCATAACGTAAATAGAAGTTGAAGAATGTGCCTGTGCCTGAATCTTCGGGTAAATAACATGCTGTAGGATGAAAAGAAATAGTAATACGTTACAAATTTTCAAAGTTAACAAAATGCATCAGTATTACGTTTTTTTCTTATTTGGACTACTGTATATACATCAGAATAATGAGTGAGTGAGATTAATGCTGCCCAGTTTTAAAGAAATTACTATTCAACTAACAGTACACTGACAATGATTAACTAAACCCAACCCCATTGAATAAGTCCTTCCTTTTATGACTGGCTGCAGTAAAATATATTTATGATACTTATTCACTGGTTCCACCCTTTATGGATTTCACATGCTTGAAGGTACAAACTCTATCGAAACCAACAGTTTTTTTTATCAAGTTTCAGTTAGGAAGTTATTTGCAAATTCACCAAATTAGTGTGTAGAAAATCTCCTTGAAAAATAATTTGTAGTTTGCAATTGCTTATTATGCTAAGAACAATCAGGCTCCCACAGCAATGATCTCACTTTAAAAACAGGAATAAAGTGGTTTACACACATAACTGAACAAAATGTCTACGAGAAAATATACATTATGCATCATTTATATCTTTGGTGACAATTGGAATTGGAGTCTCAACTGAGGTTTATCAAGTAAAAAATAGTTTGATCCTCATCACATTCAATACATTAAAATAGGTTGACATAGGCCTATTTCCTAATATTATTATCTGTCTGTACAGAATGAGTGAAACCTACAATGGACAATGTAACCGCCATGTCGTAAAAGTTAGATCGAGTCATGATAAAAGGAGTGAACTAGAAGCATTATCTCACTGAACATTTTCCATGGAACTGGAACTTATGTTGCCAGTAACTAGTGTTTTATCAGTGACTGAAATGAACAAAGGACATTGGCAATGTGACTGACCATCTTTTGGTCTTCAATTTGTTCTTCAGTTGTATGAATTACTTTCATTCAACTGACCCTTGGCTGTAAACTAATATTAATTTAGGAAGAAATTCAAGTATACCTTCAGGTGCAGAATGGATGACTTGGAATATTGCAGAAGCAAGTCCAAAAACTAGAAGTTGCTTCATTGTGTTGCTCCTGTGCTGAATGCTGTCCTGGAGTGATTCAGGGCTGTAAATGACGGCAGTTAGTCAATTATCGTTATTGACCTTTGGAACATGTTTGTTTCTATACCGATGAGGTAGAGTAAAAGATCCTCATTTGAAGTAATAGTTTATTGCTATCATAAAACACACTGGCATGGCTGCTAAAATAAACCTGATGAATGAAATAACAAAATAATATACTATACTGTACAGCTGTTAGCACCTGTTCAACCTGAACAGAGTCTTCTGTTTTATCTACAGTATAGGAAGGTCTACTGTACCTTGGTCTATTCCACGCAGTGTCACTTCTACATAGGCTACTGCCTGTAGACAAAAGCAGACATTAATAAGGTTTACAGAGTCCTATTCAACAATTGGCCCTATCATGTCTAGCCATGTCTTTACTGTAACATTAATCAGCTTCTTAAAGTGATGCAGCTACTAAACAAACAGAATAGCCTAATTGGAATGGACTAATATAATTTGTTTGATCTGAAACCAAATGCCACAAATTTTCAAAAATATAAACTAAAAATAGCCTACTCCAACTAGCTGCCTGGTATGGAAAAGATAGCCTAATGTATGTAGACTAGTTTAAGTCCATATTACATTGCTTGATATTGAGGGTTGGGAAGTAGGCTAACTGTAGTCCATTCATTACTAGTGGAATCAGATTACAACTATTTTAAAATATATTGATGATTAGGACTATTTTCAAATTTAAAAAGTTTTGCAGAAGAAAAATTAATAACACAATCTGTTATTTTTCTTAATAACATTTCATGAACGTCAATCAATAATTTAAATTAAGGCCTACTTTAATCAGATCCCCTGGCCTGAGTGTAGCAATTACTCTCTCTCTCCCTTGCGTTGTGTTTAATAATATGTCGACATCATTTTTGGCACCCACTCGCCATTTATTGCAGCTGATGATACAAAAACTGTGTTACATCTCCACAGTCAGTCTCACACCTCCAAATCTCTCAAATGCTAGAACAAAATAAAATCGGTTGACTTTATGATGGCTAGCATCTAGCATCTACAGTACTACAGTAGGTTTGAATACAGAGCGAATACAGTACTACAGTAGGTTTGAATACAGAGCGAATACAGAGATGAATTAAGATATAAACAGCTGAAAACGTGGTGTATTCATAAACTACTTTCCACAATACACAAGACAACAAATATCAACATAAAGCATTTATTGAAGTAATTACAAACTTAATTCAACATGCAAAGTACATAAAACAAACTTTTACCAATGAAAACAAACAATATTGTAATGTATATTTTTACGGAGCTGATCACCAGTCCACCTACCACAGAGACACTGCATGCAGACTCCTAATACAAATGAATGCGCAACGATCAAGTCGGCAAGGGCGCAGTAGAGGGCGCTCATACTCATACGTAAGTCTGAGGCAATTAACACCCATATAATCACAGAAATGAAACAAATATAAATAATACAGTAAAATCAGTGCATATATACATTAACAAATGGCAAGTGGAATCATTAACTCTGCTACATGCGCAACTACAGAGTTGGCGAGCCAACGCAGTAAATTGCTTTGGATGGCATTTCAAAGAACAAAAATGTAGATAACCCAAACATTACTGTACTGATTATTTATAATTTTAGTCTGGTAACTAACGGACTACATGTAAATAACCTAAACCAACCCTGTTGATGTTATAGCCTATCACATATGTTAAAAATTCTGTATATAATAGCAACTAACATTTAAATATTCAGTGTGTTCAAGCGCGCAAGCCTCCAGAATTAGGCCTACTTCGCTCAGCTCTGCGGAGAGGCTATAGGCTATAGTATAGCCTATAGCCTATAGCCTATAACCTATAGTCCTAGGCTACTGCTTGGTCTAACAACCGTGCGGCAGGTTTTGAGGTTGCGCCGTAATGAGTAACTTTGCAAGGATGCGGTTGACGTTGTTGAGCTGCCACTCTTCGCTGACGAGATGAATCTAGTGGGCTGGTTTGTGGATGGTATTACGTCAGTGAGCTGTGATGAAGACGACCAGTACAAGACCAGATTACTTATATACCGGTTAGCTCCTTCAAGTTCAGATCTGCAGTTTCTTGCACTCATTTGCAATCACTTTGAGAGGGGTAAAGAACACGATGCAGATTACTTGCTTCGCACAGACTGTTGTCCTCCAAGTGACTTTCCTCGCCGTTTTGCACGGTAAGAACGTTATTACAAAGAATCAATTATAAATAACATATGGATGCGGTAATTAGGGATTTTAATAATTTTAAATAGGCATCTATTGTAATTTACTATTATTAATTATAAAAGTGGTGAAAAAAAGAGTTGAGAATGGAATGTCTACTAAAGTCATTTGGGTTGTTGAAGGAGGTGCAGGGAGATTGACTGTAGGATATTGGTAATATCATTTTAATTATCGTAACAATATAAATACATTGTTATATACTTGTTATGCCTTTCCTTACATAAGAACATACATATTTTTTGTTTACTATCAAGTTAATCTGTGTTCTTTTTCTTTTCTTTACTTTTTTATTGCTTGATCCATTTATCAGGGGCCAAGTGGACATACAATGGTGAGCATGTGATAATTATGTCTGTCATAGTGATAATTATGATCACCTCTTAATTAAAGGTGGAGGCATCACAACAAAAACACCTTGCCATAGATAGTGCTCCCTCAAGCTCCACCTCCCAAACTGGATACACGTTGCCAAGACTGGATTAGTGTTGTGAGGTGCGTTCTGCACCTCTTTGTTTGTGTACCCGTTTACAGAGCCAGGGCTGTGTAGAAAGACATCTCTGTGACAGTGGCTACTAGATGATGAAGGTGCTGTGCTTGGTTTCTGGAGAAGTTCTGGTTGCATCATTCAAACTCACTGACACTGGCATTCTGTTTCTGTATAAAGTAATTCTGAGTCAATGACAAGTTTGTATTTGTTCATGTTAATTAATGCCAGCTTCATTCAGATCTTTTCATAGTTTGGCATTCAAAGAGTGGGCATTTGCAATAAGCCGAGAATGCCTTTTAACCTTAGCCATCTTAGATAAACGGCTTGGTAAAACGGCTTGGTATATGGATCCTGACTCCCTGCTTAACTGAATGACTTGATTTGCAGGAGTGGCTGTGGTTATTGTTCTGTGCTATGTAACCTCTCATTTGGAAAGAGAACATTCTCACTGGTTGTTTACACTAACAAATAGCATGTTTCTCATCTCGCTTAGTCAGATGCAGTCAAGATCATACAGGGGAACAAGCCTTTACCTTGCTGCCATGCTATATAGATAATATTAATTCATTTTGATTACAGATAAAAGCTCAGTAAGATGGCAACCTTTATTTTCATCCTGTCTTGCACTATATGGCAAGGCAAATGTTTTGCGCTTGCCCTTTAAGGTGGAAGTTTAACATTTGAAAGGGCATTTTTTGCACCTCTTCACCTCTGTGGTTTTTGTCTGAAACAACATTGTGACTTCCATGAACGCATTTTTAAGATGCCCTTCTACTTTATACTGCATTTGAGCAGCAACGGGAACAATCACTTTCCCAAAAGGGATTCACTTAATAATGCTGTAGAAAGAAGAAATATGTGTTTATCTATAACAAGAATCCAGAAGATCTCATATAATTTAATTGTTGTATCTATCTTTTATTTTCATACTCATACTGTTACAAGTGGTTCATCAGTATTGTATCGATGCAGGACCAGAGGGAGAGCATCATTGGTCCAAACATTACCCTTTCTGTGGAGGGGTATTCCAGTCTCCAATAGACATCAGGACAGACCTGTTAAGGTTTGACCCTGCTTTACGGCCGATTGAGTTTCACAATTACAACCTCTCTGCTAAGGATCAACTGACCATGGGAAACAACGGCCATTCTAGTAAGTGTAATGGATGAATTCATTTAATAATAGGTCAATATCAGACACTGTCCTTTATTATTGTTAAGTTTTCTGTCTCAGTATTAGTATTATTATAGAGTGTGCCTTCGTCTTGACTGAGGAAATCTACTGTATCTTCAATAGACACATTAGAGATGGTTACAGATACAGTACACTCTGTCTTATAGTCTCTGTGAACTCAACTTCAAGAAAATAACAGGAGGCACCTCTTTCTGCACCAACCTCAGCAATTGTAATCACTGTCTTACTATTTCAACTGTCCATTTGTGCTCTGCGTTTAGTCTGGAAAAATATGAGCAGGGATTTGTCATCTGTCCTATAAGCAACCAGCGTAATTTTTAATTCATACAATTATGCTTGCATGTATTTGTAACACATTCTTACATGTAATTTCTAGCTCTCAACATAGCAATACATATCTTAGATAACAATACCCATGTACCACAGGAACACATTTTCCACAAAATCCCACATTGCTTTGTTATATGATTTGGCTTTGTTTAAAAGAAGATATATACAGTTGCAGTGCAAACAAAGTGGGTAAACCATTAAATGACACGTTGCACAGCTAGTTAGACTTGTGTCTTTGCTATGGTGTGTTTCATATGAGGAATTTAAATGACAGCATGTGCACCGTATTACACGTGTTTCCGATGTCACGCTGTGGCAACATCACATACTGTACACACACACATCATCACCTCACACATGCTTACGCTTCAAAAGCTTATTGCCATTATCAGCAGAAATGTTGTACCCATGAGAAATGCTGATATGTGTTTTATACTATTCATCATTCATTACCATCATCACTCTTAACGGTGAGTGCGCCAGAATACGGCTGGTGACACCTCTAGTAGATAGAAACAGTTATTGAGCTGGTGCTTCACATGACCCCTCTCTTAGGTTGCTATGCTGTTTGATTACATCATGCTCAGTAAATGTATTATTTAAGACCAATATTACACATATGCTAAACATTAGTATAGCAGCAAACAGCTATTTTCTGTGTAAAGATATAGGAGAGTAATTGCATCCTGAGCAGAGAATGACATCCCATTTCCTCAGCGTGTGATTTCATATGGCTGTCCACACGTGCATGTTAGTGCACGTGTGTGGCCCACAAAGCGCTTGTTTTGATCTGAGATGCTGGCGTTTAGTGTGTTATCTAGTGGCAGACATGATAGTTCCCTAAATGAGGCCTCGTTACTAAAGTGATTAGGTAAGTCCGCTCAGCGTTGTGTGTGTGTTTGTCTGGTGTTGTTTTGCCTGTAGTGCAAATATCTCTGCCCTCCAAGATGTCCATCTCCAGCCTACCTCACCGCTACTCTGCAGCCCAACTCCATTTCCACTGGGGCTCCTCCAGCCAACCAGGCTCTGAACACATGGTGAATGGCAAGCGGTTTGCAGCAGAGGTAAAATGAACACATTGCATCTCCACTTTCCTTCTGTCACCTATAGTAGCCACATAGGGTTAGGGATGGTAGTTAGTAGGCTACTGATCTTCATGGGCTTTTGCATATGCAGGTACATGTCAAGTATTCTGCATGTGGTCTTTTTTAATGTATGTCTTTCTATATTCATATTTACATTCACATTTATGGCATTTGGCTTTTGGCATTTTATCCAAAGCGACTTACAGTACATGTGTCATTAGTTGGACAGGTCAAACACCAGCCATTGTAAGCAACCAATATATGACAGAATAGTTGTCATCATTTTGTCATCATGTCTACAACCACGTCAATATATTATTAAATCATCCAACAAAGTTCCTAGTGGCCTGCATATAATGTATAAATACAATGTATAAAATGTACTCCTTCAATTATGTGTTGTCCTTTACCATCAGCGTAACAGAGGCATGTACTGTAGTACAAACCTGTGGCCATCTGTTGGAGTAAAGCTAGGGTGGAGTGCTGAATACACAGCCACAGAGAGACACTTACTGAATACAGTTGCAGATTGTACACCATTCAAGGAGAGTTGCCTCCTGCAACTTAGATCTAGCTAGATCAAGCTAGATCAACTTGACACGGATATTTGACTTCCAGTACACTCTGCTGATGACAATGTTTTGACCCGCCATATCCTGTCACACCTGGAAGACTTCAAATGCTGTGGCAGACATGCAGCATTCACCCTTTGCAAACTTCAATAAAAGACTACTGTGCATATACAGTACAATGTAACAATAACATTGATTTTATAGTATGATTTAATTTCAATATAATTACGGGTGAAGCCCTACGTCATTCTAATTAAAAAAACAGCCCTCCAATGAAATGTTGGTTGTCCAGCCAAAGAGACAAAACTCTATTCTCACTATTGATATATTATTTATCCTAATATATTGCTGCAGATTTTTGATGAATATATTAAATAATAACTATACGTTTTAAAATGACAGCAAATGTGCTTGATTGACACAGTAGTTACACTTGCGGCATACAACAATATGTAATTTCAGTCAACCTCAGTACAAATACAACATATCTTATTTCTCCAGGAATAAGCAGATCACTATGGGACATTAGGCACCAGTAAGCAATTTTGTACACAAATGCATTTGACTTTTTAATACTTGGTCAAATTATAGAAAGTACTGACTTGGTGGTAGAGAGGAATACCCATGTTACTGTACATAATCTATGTCACATACTTCCCAACACAACCCGAAATATCACTTTTTTATCATTTAGCGTTTGAATGACTGAATAGTATCTGAAATGGGGCATGTTACATCCTGCGTCATTTTATGGGACCAATTACCCTGCTGCCGAATGACCACATGTAAGGTGCTGTGGTTTGACCTGTGTTTGAGAGAGTATGCATCTTTTCAAGTGTTTCCAATCTCTACAACCACGGCCTCTTTTTCTTGATGACATGTTGTTTTGAAGCCATGGCATGATGGGAAGTTTATTTCCCATTTACCAGAAATACGGGAGTTGATGCCCCCCCTTCTTTTCCCAGGAATGTCTCTAAGCTTTATATATGATTCCAGCACAATTCTGGTACATTTGTGACTGCATGGCATCTTGTACAATACAAACTCACTAAACTCAAGATGATTCCATATTTTTGTACTATTTCAGATACAGTACATTATGGATTCTTTTAATTCCAATTAATACCCGTGAGTGGAACAAAGGTGCTGTTTTGTCAGTTTGTGAATACGAAAAAAGTGAGAAAATATGCTGTATAATGAATCTACAGCAAAAAACAGAATATGTGTTTCTGAAATAAAACACAACAGATTAGATATTACTCTTACAGAATATGTTCATTCTATGATCCTGACTAATCTCATTATACCTTCACAGATGCACATTGTGCACTTCAATTCAGACAAATACCCTAACGTCTCCATGGCCGTGGACAAATCTGATGGCCTAGCAGTCTTGGGTGTTCTGATTGAGGTATGTCTCTCTATACCATTATGAAGTTATAGGATCACTGCTGTTATGAAAGTGCATCCATGAAATGAGTACTATTACAGCATGTACAGTATGTCTAATTGAGCTTCTTGCACAGGTTGGGGAGTTTAATCCTGCATTTGATCAATTTCTGAAATTCATCAATGGTGTCAAATACAGGGGTGAGTTCAGTTTGTGAGGAATTTCCAATTCCATGTGTACAAATGTATAAATAATAATAATAATAATAATAATAATAATAATAATAATTATTATTATTATTATTATTATTATTATTATTATTATTATGTGAAACAGCCAAACTAACTGTTTTATATTACAACTGACAGATCAGAAAGTGCAGGTAGCAGGCTCCAACATCAGAAGCCTTCTGCCTACAAGTTTGGATGAGTATTACCGCTATGATGGCTCCCTGACAACCCCACCGTGCTACCCCAGTGTGCTGTGGACCGTGTTCAGGAACCCCGTAACAATTTCCCATAAGCAGGTGCTTCACACTACAGAACAGGCTTTCCATTGGAACTGCAGGACGGTTTTCTTCACAGTGTGGTCAATAATGTAACCCTAAAATAATCCACAATCTAACCTGGTCATGGTTATTGCTAACCTGATATCTGTCTCAATTGAAAGCCATTTGTCACTTGAGAACCATTGATCACTTAGTGTGCAGTTTTTGCTGATAGCAATGAAGTGCCTGTACTCACATGGTTCTTGTTTTGATAGGTTAATGAGTCTAATGATTGACACATACCTTTGAATAGAGAGTTTTCAGACACAAATCATTGAGCTTGCTAAATCAGAATATGATGATCACTGTAATAACGTTCCAATGTAGATGTTTGACATAAGAATGTATTTTTGACGTTGTTTTTCTTGTGCTTTGCCAGCTCATGACCTTTGCGACTGCTCTTTACTCCTCTCATGCTCAAGAATCTGCATCATCGGCTCTGAATGGCAACTATAGAAAACCACAACAGACTGATGACCGCATTGTCCTGGTGTCTTTTAAGGGTGGTACGTACATGTATGGTCTCTGAATCCACTGTGCTTTAATACTGGACTGTAAATGTGTTTGCATGCCAATGCTCTGCTTTGAAGAGTATTGATGTTTGGGTGATGTTTTACTTTCTCATTGTAGGCTTTCAAGTGGCTTTTGGTTATAGAATAACCTGCTTGTGAATAGTTTGATGGTGTTCATAACCATCATACATGTTGATTGACAAGGACAATCATGTTGGCAAGCAGACCTGCATGAGGAGATACTCTACAGGCCATCAATCTGGCTGATTGGCCAGTGGTGGTTTTCAGCTCAAATACTATAGGCTGAGCTATAAGAATGCATGTTCTTGTCACATATCAGCTCCCCCGCCCTCTCTCTCTCTCTCGCTCTCTCTCTCTCTCTCTCTCTCTCTCTCTGGCTGTGCTTTCCTAATGGCAGATATGTTCTGACATGACATTACGGTAACCCTTACATAAACCTGTGCTGTTCTGGCTGTCGTCATCGCTGTCAACAGATGGCTTGTGCTTGTTGTTCTTTCCCAAAGCAGCGCTGTTGCACTCTGGGCCCGTAAGCTAAAGGACAGGCCTTGGAAGTGGCGGTTATTTAACGAGCTGTGATTGGCTGTGTCTAATGCAGGCAGAGGACTGCATGGTACTGTAACAGTCACATCCCCACTCAAGAGGAAGCAGATCGTACAACAGCTTCTGCTTGGCGACCTGGCGGATCTGGCGGATGAGAAGCTCTACCAGTTGCTGCCAAACGGTCTGGGCAGGTCCCACGCTGACCAAGACCTGAAGGAAGAGCATAGTAGCAGGACCAAGGGCGGCTCCAAACAACCGTTAAACTCACAGTGGAAGAGGAACCAGAGGAACCAGATGAACCGCTATAGTGGGACGTCGGGGCTGAAGGAAGAGACTCTGTGCTATGTCTCCTTGGAGCAAAGGGTCGGCCGGCAGTTGAAGAAGGCCCACACCGAAGGCCAGTTGGTTCAGGCTCTCAGAGAGAACGTATTTCCAGAGCTCAACCTGAAGAGCTACCTGGAGTGTAAGTCAGACCTAGCCCTTCCCACCATCAGGAACATTCTCAGAGGGCGGAGGGCTTTGGTCAGAGGGCTGACCAAAGCCACGATAGGGCAGAAGAATCAAGGTGTTCCAATGACAAAGCATAGAGGATCTCCCTCTAGTGGGCCAGCACTGTCCCAGGCCCTTCCACATCCCTGGCTTCTGCCAATGGAGTGGGAAGACTAGTATGAGTCTTATCAATGTTTTGTACTCGCTATAGGCGCCCAACAGAGTCTTTCTAAATGAAAGACAAGCACATCGTTGCCAATTCTGTTCTGCTGACCACGGCCATTTTCACATGACTTGTTGACAATTATTTTATATTAAATTATTATTATCTTGTATATGTGTGTGTGGTAAAAGGAAGCTTTTTGTCCAAATTATTGTACTTGTGAAATTGCTAATGTTCCTGTTGCTACACTGAAGCTATAACAGCTCTCCTCTATTTAGGTGTGTTAGTAGATTTATTCAAATTAAATAATTTATGTTACTGGACTTTTACTAATTAGTCAGTGAAGAATGTATCTGCCGGTGGCTATTTAATGTGCTATATGTATGATGTTTGTATAGCTTTTAACACTGAAATCCAATAAGCACACCATTGTGCCTCGAGAACGCAAATATGCATTGTGCTTCATAGAAAAATAGAAACATTTTAGAAGAGTTTTACTCCAATGATATGGAAATAGTAAGCATTTTCGTTGTGGTTATTCTTTTCCACAATGAAAAGGGCAGCAAATCATGAGACACAATCAGAGTATTAACACTTAATCCTCCATACAGTATATCCTCTGTATCATTTACTGCTGTCTTTAATGTAAATGCCATTTGAAAACAGCAACTTTTGAATAAAATCATTATAAGCATAACAGATATTTTGTGATTCTAAATGAAACCCTTATTGTCTGACATATTCTATATAATTTCCCCTTTTTCTGTTGCTGTAGAAAGGCATCCCGTTGTTAGTTGGGGCTTTTGTTTTATTTATTCTATATTTTTATTATATAAGTTATACATTTAATTATGTGTTCCAAGGAAATACAAAACAAATGATATGATGTTCTTTGTCTTTAATTGTATACAGCTGATGTGCTAGCAAGTCTGATAAAGAGTAGTACTCCCACATTCACAACATAAAGAGATCACTATTATGTTGGATTTTGTTTGAAATTTAAGAATACCTGTTTATTTCTTTTATATGAAATAGATACTCACATTAATTCATTTTGTATTGTTTGTTTCTGATCTGTCTTTTGTTCTACTTCTCTTTCTACTCAGATGACCTATTTCGGGTGATGAACCTTGGTATGTGACGAATGTACTGTATAGACATTCTATGTGTCCCTTATGTTTCAAATCATTCAGTATGTCATCCATTCAACATCGACTTACATAACCATTATTTCATTCACTAATATAGTCATTAATACAGTGGCTATATCATTCTAAATATACACTCCTAGGTTGCAATATTTCACCCACAGAAGGTTCTCTATTGCTTACTGTTTACGCTTTTAAATGCAGCTGTGCATGTGAAGTATAGAGAGGGATGCAAGCCAGTCAGTTCTGAAGTGATCACCATGAGGAATTCCTTGTCTGTGAAAATTTACTTGTCGAAATCCTTATTTTGAGTTTCAAAAGTTGGTTTAAACCACAAGGGTTATTCCTGGCAAACCAAGGAGTGTATAACATGTTTCATTTTTATATTAATTATCTAATTTACTTTACGTACTTATTTTTATATTTAGTGTAATCTTAAAACCTCACATTATTTACATTCTATTGCCTTTCCTTACCAAAGGTGATTCTTGCTTATATTGCAGGTGTACTGATTTCCACAGTGGTGGCATCTGCAGTGGCGCTTAGTCTCATTCTGTGTTTAATATGTTGTCTCTTAAAGCAACAGAGGTAGGTAAAGGCTAAAACAAGGCTTGGAATCACACAATGACCATTTATATAATACTTAATGATATACACTAAAAATGAACACTTATCCTCAGTGTTATTAATAAGCCTATTTGAGCAAAGAAACAAGTAAGACTTTTCGACTGACTTTGCGATGTGACACCTGATGTGTACAGTAGCTGTGAAAAATATAGCGGCATTTTCAGTAGAAAGGCAAAAACAATGTGTGTGTAGGAGTTATATAAAGGAACAAGACGTGCAAAGGGTATTTTAAGGGAGCTGTAATTGAATTACATTAGAGGTCTGGAGCTCAGACACTTGGAACAAGAACATGTTTTTAGGGATAGTGCGCTCGTTGGTGGGCTCTGGAGCTACACTCGCCAGAGGGATTCAGACGCATCGCTCATATATCGCATTATAATATTGCATAAATAAAACATTAAACATTTTGAGAAATGGTGGGAAAAAAATTTATGAATAACATGATTAAACTGACTTAAATGATTGGAATTTAGATGAATATCTTAAAAAGAGGCCACACAACCATACAACACAATGCCAGATGTCACAAGTGAGGGAGTGTGCACATTTCCCTTATAAACTGCATATTTAGAGTGACCTTAGATGACCGGTGCTGCTTTGATTATTTTGATCCATAGATCTGGGACCACTGCAGAGATGAGGAAAGGGGTTGACTACAACACTGGAGAGAGCAATGAATATGGCTCAAGAGCATAGCTGCCATGCCACCTACAGAATGAATAACGCCCACTGTCAACCATCTCTCGCTAGGCCTGTGTTTGTGTCTTTGATCATGTCAAATTAGATGTGGGAGTTCATAACATGCCAACATACAACAGCTTTTATTTTTCCATTTTGTCCAACCCACCGCTTCAAGGTTGCCTATGACATTTGACCATTTGTTCTACTCTCACCTGACTGTTTTATTTTATTTAGTTTATTTTGTATATATTTCTCTGATAAAATGTCTATTACTATAATATTTCAGCCAACTGTTTTATATCTATGTATTTGAAATGTAAGATGTCCTGGAGTATTTAGAAAGGCGTCCCAAATAAAATGTATTATTATTATTTATTTTTTTATAGAATTTTCTGGCGGCATGGACATTGGGACAGCACAATAGTCATCCAAACTATGTCAAAGAGGTTTTCATACTGCTTCCTTTGAGGAAAACAACACCGCCATCCTCCTTAATTGAAGTTCCCTTAAGCGTGTTGGGTTTCTCAATGTTGGGTTTCTCACATGAAAGCTTCTGGATAGCAGAGGAAGGCCAGTATGGAAACGCTCAGCTGCTCAACTTTAATCATGGCATCTGCTCCTTGGGCTTCCCAGGCCTGGTGGAAAAAAGAACCGCAGACAATCGTCGGCAGGCATCCACTGATGGTAGGACAGCCTGAGGAGAACTTCACACAACCTGGTACTTAGAGCTACGCTGTGGATTTTATAGTATTAAAGGATGCTTAGCTCCATTCAAATACAGAGCCACACCGCTCATTTTCTGTGAATAATGCTGAGAGAAAGGCTTTTGTTTTCCCAGGCTTCATGTGGGCTGACCTTTAACCTGACCATACCATTCTGTGAATGTGATCACAAGACCAACTCCCCAGCACCACTGCACACAATATAGTCAAGCCACTGTGCATCTCTTGATCTCAATCTCACAGGGTTTCACATTCACATTCATACTGTATGCCTGTTTACATGGTCAGAAGACATGTTTCTATTAGTGTAGCTCAGTCACTAAACAGGAAAATATGAGTGTAGCTGTACATGACATACTCTGATTTGTATATCTATAAATGCAAGTTAAATTACAGTGTTTTTAATAAAACGGTAGATGTGTTCCAGTGAGATTGAAGGCCTGTAATTCTCCACAATGATGTAATCACATTAGTCAGTTCCCGACATGAAGATGATTTTACTTTACTGATTTCACTGTAACTATCACAATAGTTGAAATGCAAGATTTTCTAGAATTTTCTGAATTTGCTTTGCCAAATAGTTTTAGACTAAATATTTCTGTATATAGATTAAACGTATTTATGTAGACGTTAGTGCAAGCAATCACATTTTATTTCAAAGTCCTAATGTGAAAATATCAATAGTTTTAAGTGAATAAAGAAATTGGTACCATAAATAATAGCTAATAACTGTGCTATGTAATTTCTGGGATAGACCGAATTCATATATTTGTGTGATGTTATTTGAGCTAATAAGCTTCAACATTTTTAGAATGGAGTGTTCAAATAAATAATATTGTCATATATTCTGTGATTTATTTTGCAAACATATTGTATTTTAACATTGCTTATTTCCAAACTACATCCCTTTCTATTAGCATTGCCTACACCGAATAAATTAAATAACCTGCATTTTGGACCAATCTGATGAGGTGTTCTTGTACTGCAATGACCTGCTCAAAAGCAATCAAGTACAAATAATTCGTAAATATAAAAGTAAAGTAAAAATGTGATGAGGTCAAAAGTCCTGGACAGAAGATAAATAATTTGGCCTAGACTAGTGACACTTGATCCCCACAACTTTTGTTTTCGTTCTCTGCTGGTTACTCCACAGCTTGTTTTTTATTAATCTTTACTCTGACTTCAAAACGTCAAAGTAGGGTCAGGAATGCTTATTCAGGACTAACTGAGGGCTGTGGGGCTAGTTAAAGTTCTTCTGTAAATCAATTAAATGTTGATGTGTTATTAAATGCCATCTAGCGCCATCTAGTGTTGTTTCAATTTAGTACAACAATAAAGTTTCACTTCCGGGTCTTGTACAGGATTTGTAAGTTTGGCTGCTGTTGCATTCATTTAGTTAGCTACCTGCCAGCAGTAGTAGATCGTGACCGTCATTGATCATGTATCACCAACCAGTGTTAAAGAACAGACGGACCCTTTTAGAGAGAGCAGAGAAATTTATATCAGAAATTTATTTTACAGATTGCAATCTTAGAGGACGGTAAGGCTTTTTTTTCTCATGCACAAGCCTTCCAGTGTGTGGGGTCAATATTACCATGTGACACAGTACATCATATTGTCGAATTATGTTATGATGGATTTAAAAAGTGAAACGTGCATTGAGCTGATTTATTATGATCTAATATCTAATTTGACAGTCTCTTTGGAGAGTCACATCCTTTGGATTCAATCAACGCTAGCCTGTCGTCCAAACGAATTTCCTTCTTGGAGGCTATCAGACAGACCTTTGTCCCTTACATAGTTGGTGATACCTTTGGACCGACGTAAGTAATAGGCTACCTACTAGTCCTCAGTTAAAAATAGTATCCAGATATTGTCTTCTATTTTATTTTAAGATGGTGGACATGTTGGTTTAAAGTGACGCTAACTATCCCTGATTCCTGGAGAGGGAAGGAGGTGCATCTGCTATGGGAGAGTGATGGTGAAGCAATGGTTTGGCGAGATGAACAGCCAGTGCAGGTATGTTTTAAACTGGGACTTGATTTACAGAACATAGTTTGCAGTTTTGTTACAAAAAGCACATTATGTTCGCATTAATAAATGAATTGAGAATAAATAAATAATATAAAGACTAAATAGGTAAGAATACGTTAATCAACAACATTAGCCTTCCTCTACACCTACCCCTAGTGCAGGGGTCTACAACCTGCGGCTCCTGGGCCTCTACAGTGGCTCCCTGTGGCTTTGACAAACATCATATAGAATGGAATCCGGGTTTTGTTTTTAAAAAAAAAAAAAAAAAAAAAATATATATATATATATATATATATATAAACCTTACAATCCTCTAAGAATGCAATCTGTAAAATACATTTCTGATATACATTTCTCTGCTCTCTTTAAAAGGGTCTGTCTGTTCTTTAACACTGGTTGGTGATGCATGATCAATGACTGTCTACTGATGCGTAGAAAACATCTAAATATAGGATTTGATGTTATGAAAGGAGTATTGAATGTTAGCCAAAATACAAGTAGAACATCTAAATAGGCAAAATTGTCATAACTCATGTAGTACCTCCAAGTGCCCCTAGGGGTACCCACACAACACTGATGTATGTAGTACGCCTTGTCCTAATGTACAGTTCTGTTATCCATAATCTGATGGGGTGGCAATGTGGGGTTCTAGTGGTGCTATGGCACAATTGAGGAGTAATACTAATATTAAATTTTATTTATGAACGCCTTTCAAGACACTCAAAAACATAGTACATTGTATATAGACAAATATAAAGACACATTAATATAAATAATTTGCAGGAGCATACATTTTAGAATTATGAGATACACATAAAATAACGAGAGGGTTAAACGGGAGGGTGGGGAGATACAATAGCCTAAGTGAGTGGGGGAAAAAAAGCTTAAAATCACTTAAGCAGTACATTGAGATACTTTATATAGCCTATTGTAAGTAGCCTAAATAATGAGGACACTTCAGTGAAAAACATGTTTTGGGAGGTATGTAGGCCTACAGCCAAACGTTAATACAGTCAGAGCAGAGGTTGGTAACATAAAATGTTGAGTAAGGGAGTAAACTAGCAGATTTGGCTTTGAGTAATGTACCTCTAAATCGACAAGGGAATGGATAGCTGTGTTTTTAGTGTGTGTTGTGTTGTTCTCATTGTTTGATGTAGGGGCTGACTAAAGAGGGTGAAAAGACAAGTTACATACTGACCGAATGTCTAAAAGATGAAGATCCACACAGGTCACTAAACTTGGATTATACTGGGTACATTGCTACTACTTTTGTAGAATTGTATTTTCACCTTCTTCACATTTCCGGATATTCAGTGTTACCCTTTATGTGGAGTTGGCTTGTAATGGACTATTTGGAGCCGGAAAAGGGTCCCAGATTGCACCCCCAGACCCTAGCAGAAAATACTCAGTGCAGAAGGCTGAACTGGTGGTATTTAACCGCAATGTAAGAGATCTGCTGACTGATTTTGAGATGCTGGTGGACATTGTAAAGGTAGAACGAATAGTATTCATTCTATTCTACTAATGGTTGGTCACCGTGGAGACTATTAAGCTAATGTTATCCAATTTCTTAATTATAGCAGTTGGGAGAAGGAGAGCAAAGGGGCTACCAGGCACTTTTCACTGTTAACGAGATGGTGAACCTCTGTGACCCAGCAAACCCCAGCTCCTTCGCCAACGCACACAGTCTGGCTCACAAGTTCTTCAGCCAGCGGAATGGTCAAAGTCAGCACACTGTCCATGCTATGGGCCACTGCCACATAGACTCAGGTTTCATTTGTTTATTGCAATTCAAACCTACCGGCATTTACATTAACAGAATTTAGTAGCTGAACAGGTCATACATGCAGTAATGGTAAGAAACAACATTGTGATTACATCATGTAATCAGGGATAACATACAGTGCATTAATTAATAATTACCATAGATGGTAAATGATTGCCATAGAACACTTCAGTTATACCGGCAAATGCATGTTCGTTTTTTGCAACAATCGATTCATTTATTAATTCTAATGTTGTAATCCACCAGCCTGGCTTTGGCCATATGAAGAGACAATTCGCAAATGTGGTCGCAGCTGGGTGACAGTGATCCGGTTAATGGAGAAGAATCCTGAGTTCGTGTTCACTTGTTCCCAGGTAACTTTGCAGAAATACAATTTCTCATTGGAGAATTTAACTGCAAATCAGATTGGACCCCTTTGGTCTTGCTGTGTCCAGGCCCAGCAGTTCCAGTGGGTGAAGAGCTGGTACCCAGGCCTCTTCTCTCAGATTCAGCATTATGTCAGGAAGGGCCAGTTCATTCCAGTTGGAGGCACATGGGTGGAAATGGTAAGAATGATCTTTACAATATTGCTGTTGTTGTGATGCCAGCATTTATACAAATGCGTGACATGGCGTTAATTGTGGGAAAACTACCATTCAGGATGGCAACCTGCCATCGGGGGAGTCCATGGTCAGGCAGTTCCTGGAGGGCCAGCGTTTCTTTAAGCAAGAGTTTGGTTTCTACTGTAAAGAGGTAAGACTAAATATTAATGTAATGGTAGCGTGTCTTTAACATCGCGTGGATGTCGGGGACAGTGCCAAAGGAGTGGCAGACTGGGGTGGTGGTTCCCCTCTTCAAAAAG
>JAODTR010026547.1:0-22932 GCA_025399935.1 Amblyopsis rosae
ATGTTATCTTCATTGAAGAAAACTGTGCTTTTCTTTCAAAAATTAGGAAATTTCTAAGTGACCCCAAACTTTTGAACAGTAGTGTATATATATATATATATATATATAAACAATATATCTCAATCAAAAAATGTAAAGTAAATATTATAAAATCATCTTGCATTGCGTGACTCAATTGAAGAATCCAGCCTATAAATTGGGCATCTACTGTATGTACAGTAACCTCTGTATTTCATAAGTATTGCATTGTGGGTATCCAATACACAATACAGTAGGTGATTACGAGCATAGGCAGGTCGGCATACAATGGTCCTGTAAATGAAACTGTCAGCTTAGAGTAATGTGTGGAGCTGTGGCAGGGAAGGCTTGTGCCTCTCTGACTCCGTCTCATCTGCTTTCATCCCCTCCCCCCACCGATCCCTTCAGACAGACACGTTCTCATCTGCAGTCTCGCTGCATTGTGTTGTGCAAGCTGTAATCCCAGCGAGTGTCTCCACAGAACGTTGTCACTGGCGCTTCCATTTCTTTCTCGCCGTTACTGTATGTGAAGCTGCACTTGACGCAGGGATGTCCCATTTGTCTGACACCCATTAGTTATGCACGGCTGGAGGACTGTTGACGCTTTAGCATTTTGTTCAAGTGCCACGTTTTCGGTATTACAGAAGGCACCAAGTTCATTGTTAAACTCTATCCCTTTCAGAAAGCGGGAATCCTTTTTCTAATTAACGGTTTCTGGTTTCAAAACACAACATACAATGCATACACATTTGTCCCGAAGTCATTTGTCCAGCGCTACAGGCCCAGTTCTTTGTTAAATAGCTTAGCGGCTCTTTCAGTTGAACTACATTAGCGAGGTGCTTATCTTTTTCTGCTCAGAAGACGAGCTTTGAATTGAATTGTATTCAATTCAATTCAAAGCATTGAATTGTGTTCAACTAGCTCTGCGGGGCGTGAAAAGCACACCCTCTCTCTGCTCCATTTGATGATTTCTTGTAAGCCTTTCTCTACAGCCGCGTGACGGCAATGCCATCGATACGACATCGAGCGCTCAGATCGGAGGGGATGCTATAGGGGTTAAGGCTGGAGCCAGCAACCAGTTTCCTGTTCCCGTCCTGACCGCCAACGCGCAGGATAGAGTGTCCCCTGCATAGGCCCTTATCTGCCGGAGTAAAGCGCTGGCGGCGTCAAACCCACTGGAGATAAAGACCAAAATAGACCGCTCTCGCTGACAAGCGGAGAACCTAGCAGATAAGAGTGTCGTGTCCGCGGCTTTGAGCTCGGAATGGGTGGGTGGTGGATCGGGGTGGCGTTGGGGAGGGGAGGGAACAAGGCAGAGAGCTGCCAACTCTTGGCAGACATTGTCGATAGGGGTCTCGCCGGCAAACCCTCGCCCTATAACCTTGCCTCTACTCAGCTATGCCCAATACCTGTTTGTGGGATTGTGGGTGTTGACCTACGTGCGGTAGCTCAATGCCACCAGCAGACACGCGTCACAGCTTACGGCGATAAGGAAATGTAAGTGTGTACCACGCGTTGTGCGTTCACCGCGGTACCTCTGCACCTCCACGTCAGCGCACACTCCCACGTGACGACTTCTACGATGCTATCGTAGCCTCCGCCATCGTTCCTCCTCTGGCATGCAGAAGCCAATCAATAGCTTTGTGTCTTAGTAAATTAGATCATGTAGACAAGCGGCAGTAGTCAGCAGAGCCATCTTATAGCAACCCTGTGCCTGGCTAGTCCGCTCTCCATTAGACCGTGGCCTGGAGTAATTGAATTGGCCCATACAAGCTCAGGGCTCGGCCTTTCCTTATAGCACTTCGTCAGTATATATTCAGCTGTGATGACTTTATACCTCGACACGGCGCACTACAGAGCAAAGTGTACAGTGTATTCCCTGCGTCCGAAGACTGGAGAAGGGTAGGGACCACGCCGATTCGAATCTCATTCGATATTCTGTCATACTGTCCTGAAATTAACCTTCAAAAAAAAAAAAGTTTAGATCCACCAGTAATTACACTCCATAGTGTACAAGTGTAACTGTTTGGCACAAATGTGCTTGTTATGCTTCATGTAGTAAAGTACATCCACCTGGGTGAATCACGTGACTAATTATTACGGAGATTACTTAAAGATGAACAGCGATGTGTAAATACATTATAGGCTGGTTGTAGTGTGAGCATCTAGTCTGGTTTGGGGACCCACACCGGGAATGGGCTTGATTAAGGTAGAGCTACATTTGGTTAGACACCCCGTCAAAACAGCAGGGTGCGCATTCATTATAATGCGTGAAGATTTGTTTAATTCATCACAATATACAGAGACCTTCCCACGTCCCAATAATCACATCTCATTGTAACTGAACATCTGACAAACCCTTTTTTTTTTTTGTGTGTGTCTTATGTCAATGTCTTTTTAAGTCCATGCCCCAATGAATTGATGCTTTTCTCATGGTAAACCGGGCTGCATTGCGACATTAGCAAGACACCCCCTAATGTTTTATATAGACGAGTATTGCTTTTTGTGCTTAATGGAGTGGCAATTGTATGAAATATCCCCATTGCACTGGTAAGTTGAGCTCAATAAGACTTAAACTTCTCCTCTTGTTATTCCGGAGGTAAATAAACCCTGGCGACAATAATGAGATGCAAGCTAATTACCTGCTCCAGTCCAATCAAATTGACTTCTCGCCCGCACAGTGGTGCTGATGGTGCCCGTTATCCGGAAAGCAGAACGAGCCTTTGAGCGGAGGAAAAAAAAAGAAGAGAATGAAAGGAGGGGGAATAGGCAGACCCAAATACAGTATGCTTCAGTAAATGTGCACAAGCAGAGGTTTATTTTGTTGTTTCGGAGAAGACATTGCTGATGAACAGATTTAGACTCGTGTGACAACGCACTCGTATTAAGCAATCAAAGCTTCAAAGCTAATTAGGACTCCATTAACCCCCCCCTCCCCCACATAGAACCACCGACCACCACCCCAGCCTCATTGTTACCGTATCAGATGCAGACAGGCCAAAAAAATGGCATTTATCTTCTTTCTTTTTAAAAGCCATTACTCAGGCCACTTTACTGGGGCACTTTCATTTGCATAATGGCATACCTGCATGATAGCAGGGGCTTGCTAGCCTAATTTGAAGGCTCATTTTGACATGTGCTACTCAAGCGAACCAGCATTACTTCTGACATATTTGCCACCTGAAGCGTGTGTATCTGCATCCTTCTTTAAAACATTTTTGACAATTTTGCTTTCAGCAGGTACGCTCTGATTCATATTCACTCATCTGTGTTATTCACACCGGGATGAGCTTTTGTGCTGCACAAAGGCCTGCTCTGTTAGAGCAGCTGGCAGTTAAAGGTATAGTCAGCAATAAGCTAATACACTTTTTTTTTTTGTCAAATTCACCAAATATCTCCTCGCATTCCGCTAGTTTACCGTTCTCTTTGTGTGCTCAAAGAATAATGTGGTGCTTCTACACAGCCCTGCCTCCGTGAATAGATAAACAAAGTGGCGAAGGCAGCATAACAACAACAATGCCAAACAAAGCCTTCACTATGCATGTCCATGTGTGAGTTGGCAGGGCAAGCGTTCTTGAGAATAACTAGCCCTGCATTTTATTGACTTATGGCCATATTTAAGGAACTATGGAAAGTGGAAATGCCATACAACGTTTGGTAACGTCTTGTAGCTAATAACTGACTCAATATTTTGCCAAAAGTTTTGTAAATGTTTACATATTTTATCTAATTTTAATCATTCATCTTTAATTTTCATAAACTTTTCCAATAATGTTTACAGTTGTTTAGTTATGTGTTAGTTATCATGAAGGCTGTGACTTTAAAGTAGATTATTTTAAAAGGTTTTTTATTTGGATAGGTTCCTGATTGAGAAATATTTATATACTGAGCTTCATTAAACATATTTACTTGATTTCACAGTGAGGAAAAATAACAGTGTCTCTATACCGGCATTGAATGTACAGCCAGGTTTTCATCTTCCATTATAGTCAGCACAAGTACAATCATGCAAAGTGTACATTTGTAGTGTATAGTGTTTTTAATTATATTTATCATGTTATGTCCTGTCCATTTTTTGGCAAGTTACTCAGGAAATTAATGAGTTACTATTTACGTATTACTCCTTCAAAAAGTAATATTACTTTACTCATTACTTGGTATTAAAAGTAATTAGTCACGTTACTAGTTACATTACCATATTACTTTCACAATCACTACCCTCACTCAAATTTATTCCACAAATGCTTTTTGTATTGATTTTTTGTATTGATCATTTTCTGCTCTTATGTATTTAGCACTTTAGTATTAGTCAATTAGGTATTCAGGCCATTATAACCTTTGTTTGATGATTAAATGATATGGATGAATATTGGTTGCTTACCATTTCTGGTGCATGACCATACCTACATGCAAATCGCTTTGGATAAAAGTGTCTGCCAAATGTCGTAAATATAGATGTAGCGGAGCAGTTCTCCATCGGAGAGAGGGTGAGTGTGTGCGCGGGAGTGTCCTGCTATTGTTTCCCAGAGGGTGGATGGAGCATATTTAGACAGTGAGGTGTTATGAAATGGTGCAAGACTGGGGTCAGTTTCATAGGCATGTTATTCAGAGAGCCGTACTGCTCTGCCAAACAACTCTTCCCCCGTCTACCAACAGTGGAGGCCTGAGGACAATCTGCAGGTAGATAAATGTATCTTTCACTGTACTGTATTGCACTATTGCCCTTAGTTATATTTGGTAGTACGTGATTCTATAATGTTCCTTCAATAATGAAGCATCATCTTTTTTTTTACACTCGATTGTGATGCTAATATTTGCTAGCTTGATAAGTGGGCAGAACATTGTGCAGGGGCTCTGTAGGCAGAGGAGTAGAAGGGCGGCGGTGGCGAAGTGGTAGAGCGGGGCGATGGGTGAGCAAGAACTCGCTGGTTTGAACTCCGCTAACTCCTCACCAAGTGTCGAGGTGTCCTTGAGCAAGACACCTAACCCTAACTGCTCCTGGTGGTCAGGTGTCTCCTTGCATGGCTGACACCACCATCGGTGTGTGAATGTGTGAATGTGAGGCAAATAATATAAAGGGCTTTTGATAAAACAAGCGCTATATAAATGCAGTCCATTTACCATTTAGTAGAGATTAGTGCGTGTTACTCAGCAGTACGCTGTAGGAAGGACATTGATTTTGTTGTCATACCGGTTTTGACCACAAGGGGTAATTAATGACACAAATCGAGCAGTAGCTTTAATTGATTTGAAGTATTAGAATCGCACAAGGTAACTGTGGGGTGCACAATTACATTGTTGCGGCTCTATTTATGTTCCCTTCATTCCAACTGCCAGTCTGTCCTTCCCAACTTTCGCAAGCTTCTTTTGAGCACCTCCCTTTGCCTTTCGTCGATTGGTCTACTCTTTTCTCTCATCTCTCTCCCCTTCTTCATCTCTCCCTCGCTCCTTGTTCCCATCTACCTTTCTCTCCCTCCATTCGTCATGGATAACTGTGGCCTTGATAGCGTATGAATCTACCACCATCCATCCCAAACAGCAGGTAATGGATTGAGTGTGAGAACCTGATCTGGCTACAAATGAACCCCAGCTGAGTGTCAGAGTGGGCGAACAAAATGGATTCTGTAAAGCTCGCCTATAATAACACACTGTCACGGGAGCGAGCTTCGTCTTCACAGATCTGAATGGTCGGCTCCACAACCCCTCTCACATGCATCCACTGCGCACACACACACACACACACACACAGTTTGTTGACCACTTGTCTGATTAAAAGTGAATTTGCTGTTAAATCTCTCTTCACCTCCCGTCAAAAAAAGTGGCATTGCCACTCATGAGCTTGCAACCGAGCTAAATCCAAACCAAAACAGAATTAGATTTGGTTATTTTGAAATTGTTTCAGTTTTTTCAGATTCCAATACCTCTTCAAGGGGGATCCCGCATTTTCAAAACCCCAGATACGATTCTCCAATAACATGTCGGAGTACATAGTCATTGTATTAAGTTGGATGGATGTTTGAGCTCAAAGGACAGATCAATAAGGTTTAACATGCATGCTCTGTCTTGTTTCTACATTAGCATAGACTGAAACACTGGAGGTGTATTGTAATATCCACTGAGTTCAGGGTCACATACCCAGAAACCAATATAAACCAACATCCCGTCTATGAATTATGGATGGAGATGAAATACATGTGCTCTGCCTGTGTCCATACAGGGGATATGATTTACAGTCCCCTTAGAAATATGTCTCCCTTTATGGCAGGTGATATTGCAAACGTCTGGTGTCGTATTGTGTTGTGTGATTTACATTTTGAATTTACATTTCTGTAAAATGGTAAATAAAATAAATAAAATGGCAAGCGTGATTTTTTACGGCATATTGCAGTAGAAAAGCATTTGTACATGACATTTCAATCAGGCAGACACAGGTGTTACCTGGTTGGTGTTACTTATTTCTAATATAATTGTTTGCTTTAGTTTCCCCAGGACCTGAGGTAATTAAAATGTGTTTATCAGTTGGAATACCATGCCTTGCCAGAAAACTGCGGCGTTTTGCCAGTTGGAGAAATATGTGTGTGTGTTTGTAGCTATGCGTGTGTGCATATGTATGTGTGTGCGCGTGTTTGTGTGTGTCACTAAAATGCTCGCCAACAGAAGTGTGTGTGTGTAGAGATGTGCATATGTGTGTCCGTGTGTGTGTGCGTGCACGCACGAACACTTTTTGTGTGTGTGTGTGTGTTAATGCGTGCCACGAATGCTTACGCAGTATGTGCGTGCATGGCTGTGCGTGTGTGTGTGTGTGTGTGTTAATGCTTGCACAACCACATAAACAGTGTGCGCGTGTGTGCGTGCATCTGTGTGTGTGTGTGTGTGTGTCTGTGTGTGTGTGTGTATGCGTGTGCCTGTGTGTGTGGCCTCAGCAATGATGGGGCAGTTTGCCTGGCCAGAAGCAGTGCATTATGGGAAGCAAACAGGAGGCCAGGACACCTGTCTTTCTCATAGTGACTTATTACCACCAAACCTCCCCCCCCTTCCCAGTGCCCACCAGCTGGGGAGAGAGCAGCGCAGGCCTGGATACGAGAAGCCAGGTAACCTCCTTCTGATAACCATCCGGGGGCCATAGTCCAGAAACTTCTGAAATCCTACTATACCATATTTTGGTTAATTTTTGGGTATTACAGAAGCATGTTTCCTTACTGCATTCATGAATAATACTATATATCTTAGCATAGGACTTTAGCCATTACAGAACCATCCTAACTCAGGGATTTCCCAAGTTAAGAATCCTAAATTGAGATGTCATGGAATAACTGCAGGATCGTCCGTTTTAGACCTGTGACTGCATATTTGGCAGTAATTATGACATTACGACAGCTTCTTAATTAAGCTAGGGCACAGCATTGAGTTTAAGAATTGCTTCTGTAATATAAAGATATGATTTTTCTTATTTTCTTATTTATCTTATTATTTTAAGATAGGACAAGCAGTTACGATATTTTTCTGTAAAACGGCTCCAGATCTCTCAAGCTACAGTTAAATAAAAGCGGTGCTAAAACATTTAAATCAAACCTCTTTACTGTATATACTGTATGATTGGACCTCCCACTTTTACCTCACCCAATCAGAATGTTTAATTTCAGTTAGAGCACCGGTGGAAACCAAAATGTATGACGCGCTGATGTTGTAATATTGGGGAATAACTGGCTGCCGATTGGCCCGATTGTTTTGTACACGGGTGACGAACGCTGTTGAATTAAGGAGAGCCAGACTGACACTTCAGGATCAGCATAGTCTCTAAAGCCCCTGACACACTGCAAGTGATCCGCCGGTTGCCCATCCCTTTGCCGTTGAAAGTTAGTCGCTTGTATACATTATAGGCTCTGGTTGCCTAGGTATCCCTCTCGTATCTTTCCCACTCCCAAATGTTTCAGTCAATCTGTCAATCAACGGTATCCTTAGCTCCCGTTAGTAGTCGCCTCAATCACGTCGCCTGGTGTAACTCGGTACCCGCCCACTTCGCGTCACCGGGCATTGCTTCAAGTCGCTCAATCACGCTGACTTTCAATGTTCGCTCGTCGCTTGCAGTGTGTCCGGGGCTAAGGACTACATTTAAACGCTCTGTTACCACGGTGAATGATAACACACCGGTGTATTGCATACAGCTGATGCAGTTCCATTAAATCAGTCGAGAGAGTGATTTAAGCCTCATGAAATATTAATTGTAGAAACACTCCTCAAGTTTAGATGGCTCGTGAAGTAAAATCTATTTTTAATACGTATCTGCCATGTTAATACTGTGTGGTATTACATCAATAAACATGTATAAATACCTCTTTAAACTGCCTTTTGTTTTCAACGCCAGTTTTCTTCAGCACATACATAATGTATGCACACCCGCACATATCCCTATATTTTCTCGTGGTGTGACGTGTTAACATCGAAATCCTTCCTCAGTGATTTGCACCTCCTGGTGACTTTGCCGTCGGAACGGACAGCCTTTATGCAATATTTAACTATTACTGAAATAAACACAGGAGAGAGAGTGTGTGAGCGAGAGAGAGAGAGAGAGAGAGAGAGAGAGAGAGAGAGAGAGAGAGAGAGCTCTGAGATAGGGACAGAATGGGTACCTTTGGCTTCTGCTGCAGCACGTAGGCAGCTGTTGATTTCGCCCATGCACTAAACGATACTCTCTGTCATGTAATCTGCCCAGCCAGGCACAGAGACACAAGTTGACAAACCACCAAGCGCTCCTACGGTGCAGAAGAAGTGGCCCGCGCGTTTTACTAACCACCAAATTATACATAACAATGCTGTATAGTATTAAATCTGGTCTGACACTTCACTGGAGCAAGCAAATGATTTGCCAGTGGAAACAACTGAAATGATCCACTCCATTTGCTGGGATTAACAACGGGGCTTTGCCGTATCCATTAAACTGAGTCAGTGGGTTCCAGCTGAGACGACACATAGAAGATGCGCTTGTACATTATGTAGCCTATTCCCACCACAAATGCACAGTGGCACATAGGCTACACACACACACACACACACACACACACGCATGCACATAAATAGCACAACACACCAGCTACACTGTCATGGAGGCAGCTCCGAGCGACCCTAATTGCATCAAACCACAAGTGTCCTCCTGGGGGACATGTAGGGGATGCAGGGATCGTTCTATGGCCCACCATGACTGCTGGCAGCTGGGATGAACCGAAGGGGTTAATCGTTCCGGAGCCACGACCCAGTTATTTAGAAGAAGTTGCTTGAGATGTAAACATGGCGAGATTAATGTTTAAGAGGTTTCTTATGCCGGGCACTAGAAGATACTAGCCTCGCGAAACCAGAAAGGAAAGCCTGGGAATCATTTTGAATGTTTCCGAGTAGTATGGAGTAACAACTGAACTTTCCAATCAGCGTTGTGTTTATAGCTATACAGGTGTGGTGTGCCGACAGCGAAAACGACTAGATGGCTCATCCAATCAATTGCAAAGTATTTTTTTGAAAGTACCTGCGCCTTATAAAACAGTTTAAATGTACGGCTCCCCAGATGGAGTTGTGACAACAATCCATCTGGCATGTCAGGTTAAGAAGATACTACCACTTTATAAAACGGAAGATACCACACATCAACGACAGATATAAATATGTTTTGCTGTTTTGATCGTTATGTGTGTGGAGGGCAACAATTTGGCCAAAACATCACACCACACACCAAAAAATTATACCTGTGTTTCAAATCACGCACTTGTGTACTTATACATAATATTTTGAATACATAGGCTTGTCAGTAAACTGACAAGTATGCCAAAATGCAGTGCACTCAAAGTAGCCAGTGGCGTACTTAAAACGATCCAAAAATTGAACGTGGAGCTTGCATGAAAATATGTGTAGGCTATTTGCATTGATGCTTTTTGGTGGGCATGCCAACCACAGCAGCAGCTGTATGGTGCAAATGAAGTTCTCTGAGCTTTGAGCTGCACAATAGCATATTTGCTAGTAACACAGCAAGCCCATAGGGGCTTTTTTTCTGCTATGAAACACACAGATTCCACCGCTGTTTATGTGCGACTACTACATGAGAAATGATAGATAGATCTACGCAAAGGCAATCATAAACTACCACAGACCACGGCAAGCCGAAATAAATACATCTATTGATGCTGTTTGACTTGGAAAAATTGTTCCCGACAGCTTCTCGCCCGGCTTTATGGCCGAGGTGTCTGATACTGCTTGAAGTATCTCTGGAGAGGTCAGGAGGTTTTTCAGCATGAGGCGATTTGTCCCACCAGTATGTGCGTGTATGTGTGTGTGTGTGTGTGTGTGTGTGTGTGTGCGTGTGTGTGTGTGTGTGCGTGCGTGTGCGTGTGTGTGTGTGAGTCAGGTGCAAGATGGTGGCGTTGCCCTTGTAAATATCTTTGTTCACACCTGAAGGTTGAACGATATAGCTGTCTGCTTTGCGTACATCAAAATAATGTGCTGCAACTCAAAATACCATTAGTATTTCATCATTAGGTCTGTACATGACGCAATGTCAAATTGCATTGCATGTAATGTGAAGCCAGAGGTGGCGGGGCATCTTTTCTGTGAGACCGCATATTTGTCTAAAGACAGGAAGTGGTTGACACGTACACTCGGGAAGGTGTGAATTCTCTACCCGTGAATAATTCAGCCCTTCTATTGGCCGACGTCTGCCGCGAGCATTTTCCGGGCCCAATTTAACACCGATCAACACTTTCGCGGTGAAAACCATCTGTTGACGCCATTCTGACAAATTATCTCTGCACTGCGCTTGATAACGCCACAGAGCAAGTGTGTTAGTTTTCCTTTATTTTTACATTTTGTTGTAACACAAATGGAAATCTTTATTGTCCTTGTTAGAAAATGTGTTGTGCAGCCAGACAGATACAAACAGGTCAACAATTATTATATTAGTATATTATAAACACCTATGTAGCCTACAAGGTATAGTCAGTTATTGCAAGCTACAGTAATTGTAAGATAATACACTTTTTTATCAAATTCACCAAATAGCTCCTCACATTTCACTAGCGTTCCATTCTCTGCATATTGAAAAAATAATGTGATACATCACACATCCCTGACTCTATCATAGGAACATAAACAAAGTGGAGAACACCGCTCACATCAACAAAGCCGTAATGCTACGCTTTGCTTCAAAATGCATAAAGAGGTATTATTTTGATTTGAGCTCAAAGTTAGCAAGCGTTCTTATGAATTACTGCCTTGCCCTATCTTTAAATAACCATAGCTCGGTGATTCTATTAATTATAATACAGACACTAATACAGACACAAAAGAAAGAAGACAGGACTAACCATCTAAATAGAAAACTAATCTAGGTAAAGGTAAAGGTGTTTTTATTGTCACATACACATACAGGTACTAACCAGTACAGTTGCCTATATAGCCATCGCCACTCAGATAGGCCTACACACACGGTTACACAGCACACGCAAAAGAATACAAACAGCAACACACACAAGTACTGAGACTTATTTGTTATCCAGGTAAAGTTGAACCAAACCCAGTTTGTGTGGATGAATCCACAGAACACTAAAACCAGACTGAAGAGTATCGTCTATTGAGAAAATATTCACTGCCACTGTACAGTAGCTAAATAGTTTTGTTCATGCTCCGCTAACAAATGTCTACAGGGAATAAACTGCAATATCCTCTAAAACATTATGAGCTGTGTGGCAGTTAATTCTTCTGCACTGCCCCAAATTCACAAAGTTCACACACACACACACACACACACACACACACACACACACACACACACACACACACACACACACACACACACACACACAGAATTAGATTGCTTGCCTCTTATGTGCAAGCCTAAAACAATGTTTAATTTTCATTGGCCAAGCCATACATTTTTAATGTCCCCTGACAGAGCTCTGTAGTTCTATATTTGTGGTGGACAAAACAGTATGGAAGAAAGATGGAGAAAGGGCTGACGTAGCGAAGAAAATGTGGGTTTGGAAGGCTAATATTATGTAACAAGATAAAAGGCTATTAATGTATTCGAGGGGACGGTCAAGTACTGGGATGCTTTTAGTGGACACCTTGGCAAACTGCCTCTCTGGTCACAAGACGCAACTGCACTCTGACAATATTGATGTTTATATATATTTTTTAAGATTAATTTGGGATTTTCAGCAGAAATCTGCAGGGCCTGTTACCATAGCATCTCATATTGATACGTAAACCCCTATGTCGAGCATCCTTCCCATTTAACGTCAATATTTAATATGGCATCATACAAAAACACACAGCATCCTATTTTAATTCTATAAACATAAGCAGCCTAATTTCGAGAAGCCTCTTGTGTCTGGGTACTGGAGCACCCACCGTCACACCACACACACCACAAACCTCTCACACTGCCTCTGAAAGCTCCCTCGTGGAGGAAAATGTTATATTTAGCTGAGACCAGTGTTTTGTTTGTTCACTGGAAGTAACACTGCCCTTGGAAAACAGCCAGAACACTGTCCTATTACCCCCATGCGTCTCAGTGCCCCCACATTCCCTCCTCTCCTCCTCTACATCTCTTTTTTCACCTCCGCTCTAACTTTATTCACCCTTCTCCACACAATATATTCATTTAGCCATATCTTCTCCATCCCTCTCTCCATCTCTCGGTCTGTCTCTCCCTCCCTCCACCTCTCTCGTTCTATCTCTTCCCTCCCTCCCTCTCCCTCGCTCTCTCTCTCTCTCTCTCTCTCGCTCTCTCGCTCTCCCACCGTTCTGAGTGCAGCACATAAACAAGTCAAGTGCTACAGAGAGAATCCAGCAAAGCAATGTACTGGGAGAAAGGGGGTTAATGTGACACTGGCAGGACATGTAAAAGGGGGTTAATATGACACTGGCAGGACATGTAAAAGCAGTAACAAACCAACAAACAAACGTTTTTAGAAACGTTTTCAAACCAGGTCAACCTTTAATAAATGTAATGTTTATAACAGAAATTGTTATGGAACTTTAAACACCCTTCCTTATTGGCAGTTTGGTTTGGATGCACTTAAGTCCTTAAGATAAGAAAAAATAAAATAAGGCAGCATTTACTAAAAGGTTGCCCTCTAAGTACAATAAACTGGCTAAGGTTATTTGAAACGGTAGGGTGAAAAAAAATAAACAAATAAAACTGTGTCCCTTTAGTCCGGTTCTGATTCATCACCTTGGCAACAAAGTGGTCGCAAAGGGAGTGTGCCAGTCATAATTCCAGAGTGCTTGTTGTTAAAGTGCAACATTATAAAAGACTGTGTTACTGACCTATATTCCCGTCAGCCTGCATGTAGATATTCATCCCACAGAAGCCAGTGCACCCATGCTTTAACAGCTCATCCATCTGCCACCAGGCCCAGTATTCCCAGGAGCTGGGTGGGAGGTATACTGTAGCTCCTTGCTGTTTCTCAGCACTGACAGGTGGAGTGTGAATCATAGATTAATTGTCATAAAGTGATTCTGTATAGCCACCCACATCTCTCCCAGGTATTGTTGGTCGTGTGCACAAGGGAGGTGTTTGTAGTTTATGAAACACACAAGCAACACAATTAACAATTAGAACTATTCTGGTTATTATTAATTCTGATCTATGGCAATTTTAATCACGGAAATGCATTAGAATCCTAGCTGTTCCATTAGTATTGCTTTTATAAATAATAATAAATGTTACATCGCCCAGTGTGTGCTTACATGTGTCAACAGTATAATGAACTAAGAGAAACATCACTCTACTGTAATCCAATAACTTAATCACAACTCGTGTGAAAAGAGTTTGCAGTGGTGATGACATTGTTTCAGCCAATTGTTTACCCCACATCCCACCAACTACAGGGAGAAAGAAAAGTCAAATGATGTAGATACAGTTTAATTGCAGTAGTTTCCTCCTATATTACAATTAAAACTGTACTGCAGTGGAAACACCTGTGTTGTAGACAGTACTGTATATTACATTTGTGTTTTTTATTTGTTTGTATTTTCCAGAGCGGCCAAACTCATCATTTGCATTCTCAGCGGTGCGTGTTGGACAGGACAGAAAGTTTTATTTCATCACAGCAATCTGCCAACATTGTTCCCTATTGACTTCCAGCCCACACCAACTCACAACAGCATTAGTATTGTGTGTGTGTGTGTGTGTGTGTGTGTGTGTGTCTTTGTGTGTGTGTCTGTGCGCGCGTGTGTGCGTACGTGTGTGTGTTCCAGCAGTAAGATACACACACATTGAACACAAAATGCCTGCACATACGCACACAACAATGCATTGCTTGTCTGGCTCCAGAACCTCATTAGACCAATGCCCCTCAATTGACAATACCACAATGATGGCTCCCACTTGGAGACTAAAGCGAACAGGTGGTGACGATGCGAGAGACGTCTCCACAGTCATTAGATTTGGCTAACGTTTTCCCAACAAAAAAAATTAAATACTAAATGTTTAGCTATAGCAAGGAGATGTTTGATTTGGAGTCATTAGTGGAGATGGTGCGATACATTTTCAGTGTGGAATCTTGTTTTGCATTTTGTGTAACTGCCCTCAGCCGGTATACTAAATTGTAAAGGTACAATCATTCTACCTTACGTGAGTCTATTGAGCTTAATTCATTTTAGACAGCCATTTTTTTTTTGTGTCCAAATAACTGGTGCCGTTTGACCAGGGTTCCCCAATCCTGGTCCTAGAGGGCCGCTGCCCGGCATGTTTTAGATGTCTCCCTGCTCCAACACACCTGATTCAAATGAATGGGTCGTTATAATGAGCTATTCATTTGAATCAGGTGTGTTGGACATGCAGGGCAGCGCCCCTCTAGGACCATGGATTAGGGACCACTGCCATAGATGAAAGGGCATTTTCATCACAGTTGGTAATTGAGATTGGTTGTACTAGTGTGTTCAATAGCCGCTGACCAGCCACATTATTCAGATGTTCTGGAAATGAACCATGTATGAACTCTTCACTGCTCAAATAAAAGATAAGAGTATTCAAAGCTTTTTACATAACTCCCTCGCACACAAATTCCAGGCAGTATTAGGAAAATCATACAGGTCTGTAAATAGCAGCAGTATTTGGATATACTGTTAAAGACATTATCACTATTATTATAACTATTATTATATATTTTATAGCAGTCAGTGGTCTTATAGGAAAGACATAATGCCATTTGCATCAAACATCTGTTCTCATTATTAATGTCAACAGGAATATTTGTGTGGAATATTTAATAAGATGTGCAAATACCAATAACAGTTTAATTATAAAGAAAACGCAGGAAAACTAATCAAATGTCCCTTTCAAATGTACTTTTCTAACAACAGGCCTGGCCTTGAGATGCAAGCTTTAGAGCTGCTTGCCGAGCACTGCAGAGCTGGCAGAATTCCAGCGTGACATATTAGCCACATGTTGTTTTGTTCTGATGAACTCTGGCTGTGACTACTGAGGTAGTTTCTGCTGCTAAACCACAGGGCAAGGTGTCCAGATGAACAAATGCACGTGAACCCAGGCCCAGATGGAACGAACACACACACACACACACACACACACACATACAGTACATACAGTATATACTTTACACTACAGTATATACACACACATGCACAGAGAGTCTTGATTGTTGCGGAGACTATTTTCTCTATGGGTCACTCAACTGTCACACAACTAATCGTCATCACTCATGCCACCCAAACAGTTGCTATGTTACGTTTGAGATTCTCTGCATTATAACACACAGTATTAAATCATTCTGTCAGAATTGAGTGCATGTTGTGTTTGTAGTTTGTAGTTTACATATGGCATGGGTTACATCCGAGGGTTACGTCCAAGGGTTTTTGGTGCTAAATAAAAAAAAAAACAAGTTAAAAAACAACTGGCAGCACATATTACCGGCTAATAATGTGTCTTATGACTAACATGAAAAAGATATGTACCAGTTTAAGACATCACACACTGTCCTTGACGTCATGTAAATAAATAAGACATCTGGTGAAGTACGTAGATCTTCATACACACAAAAGCGCAATACATAGAAAAGAACACACATATAAAAAACAGACATTTGTTATCTCTCCTTCAAGTACGTGGTTTTCCCCAGGAATCACATTTACGGTGCCTTTAATGTCCTGTCTCCCTTTTAAGCAGACACAGCCCCAAGCTATGGGTCTTTCACCTAAACCTTATCTCCAGCAGCAGATGGAAAGCGGCGTGACGTGTTTTTTGTCTCAGCCCACGTACATCTACCACTCCTGCTACTTTGCGCTCCACTCCATATCTCCCTGTGTTCCTCTATACATCTGTTTTCCCCTCTTTCGACATCTTCAGTTTTTGCCACCCTCTTTATTCACATGCGCAGATGCTTTCAGAACAAACAAGCAAACGTCAACCATTTACTCTTTGTCAGACTGCACCCTGGGTGACTTGCATCTTGATAGAAAAACAGAGCAGAAACCTAGTTCAGCTGGCCGCGGGAATGAGCCAACAATATAGGTCAATACCAGTCTGGCCGAGGCATAAACACTTTTTCTAAGCAATCAACTTGCTGAAATGTTATTGTCTTCTTCTGCTTCATGGTTCAGAGGTTGGGATCCAACACTATTGGAGCATTACAGCCACCTACTGTCTACATGGTGCGTTACCACCACCTACTGTCTAGAATGTAGCGAATGCGCTTTTTCAACAGTTAGCGACATTTGCTCATATTTGGGTGGGGGGAAGTGGGAGAGTGGGGGTGGCAGGTTTGTTCAGGCTGTCAAAAACTAAGAGGTCTGGCTTACGTGCAAGCTAGACCTCTTAGGCCTTTGTTAGTGGGCCTGCTACAGTCGAGAGCCCTGCGACATCATTGCAGAGTGCTCGCTTCAAGCCGAACTTAATACTCAGCTTTCCGAAGTGGGGTTGTTTGTGGGCGGTGGGTGGGTTGCAGAGCTTTTAGAGTAATGAAGACTACTTAATGTAAATCATCGACAAATGGAATTGTGTAAATCCTACAAGGGAGAGCAGAGAGCCGACGCTCCAAGGACAGGAATCGAATAGGCACGTTCTCCCTTGCGGAGGGAATCTATGACCTGTGACCTGATCTATGTGCATGGAAGAAATAAGGCTCTAATCCATGCAATAAAGTGTAACCCAATACACATTTGGGTAATGTTGATTAATCAAACTGATTGAAAGTGTTTTCGATGCATGACTCAGAGCATCACCTAAATGAACGAGCCAATCCAGTCTACGTCCTCCCCTGTAGATGAAGATGCATTGCCGCCGTAAGGCAACGGCACCCGGGAACAGACCCCGATCTGGCTGTCTCCCTCTCGACACACTTATCACAAATGACTTGCCGCCTGGTTTACCCACAATCTGTTGAGGGAAAACACCAACAAAAACACGACAGACATTCTGAAAAAAGAAAGAGGAAAGCTCAGTAAATATAATGATTGTGTCAATGAATAATTTATTGTCACTTAATTTTAATTGCTGGCAGTGAATGCTTACTGTATGTATGTGAATAATACAGTGCCTAGATATATCAGCATGTTGTCACTTTTGTCTTCCTCCAAGGTGATTTACAATGTAATTTCTTACCAGTACTATTATTAGCACTACTACAAGCACTACTTAGTATTAAGGTACAGTATAAGTAGGCTTTGGGCATCTTGTAGGTCCATACCATGGAATGAACCCAGACCACAATAAATATCTATGAGACCAGATAAAGCATAACACATATGAGCACACAGACACACACACACACACACACACACACACACAATATTGAAGCAAATCCAAAATTACCAGGCGTTATTATAATATTATATTTCAACCCAAAATGAATTAAAATATTTAGAAAAACTCTAAAAGGATTTGCAGCAGATCCCTGTTAGTCAGTGCTAGCTTTGTACCGGTCTTAGGACTGCTCACAATGGGGAAATACTGTATGCAGCCTAAATCAATAACCTAGCTGCCAAGAGTCGTGGGTATGAAAAACAATAACACTTAATCAGGATCAGTAGACACAGTGACATTTGATAAATCGGTGGCTATCTGTCACTGTCTTTAGCTCTCTCTCTCTCTCTCTCTCTCTCTCTCTCTCTCTCTCTCTCTCTTCTCTTGGCAACCTCTTGTTCGCAATCCATGCCAGTTATCACTTCATCTTCTTGCCTGTCGTTCGCTCTACATCCCAGCATGCCTTGCTCTGCGACTTGACAGCCACACTGAAGTCATCGCCAACTATTTTTGTTACCGCTGGATGCCACGAGGAATGTTCTGTAGAAGAAGAGGCTTGTTATTAGCAGTGTGATGACCTTTACAGCAAGGTGAATTTTTTGTTAAAGTTTGTTCAACCCTTGAAAACATGCGTTTCCTTACCTCAGCATAGTCCATCTGTGGAGTCAGTGACTCAAACAATCCTTATACATTTCTTCTTCAATACACAAGGTATCATGTGCAGGCCCATTTCTAGTAGTACCCGCTTTGGGCAGCTGTTTGAAATATGTTTTTGTGACACAATGGAACAGAACACGTCTGATTTGTATGTATGTTCATTATATATGGTGGTCAAAGGAATATATTAATTCTGACCATCTCATTGAAGATAATGTTAACGCTATATTCAATTAAATTCATAAAAAATTTATGTGCAACGAAAATGTAATTCTTAAAATATAAAAAGTAGTAAATAAATGATCTTAAACAATATGAACAGGCATTCATACATATATGCATGCACAGCAGCAAGAACAGACAAACTCAAACACATACATACACAGTCACACTTTGTGAGCTAGTCCTGTAGCCTAATTTGATGTTGGAATAGACCTTGTACAATGTATTAGCTCCTCTGGTGGCCCACTTTACATGTTGAAATAATTTATATCCCTATAATTTATCCCTTAGTTAATCCCTATATATAAGGGATTAACACGTGTTCAAGTTCCCTTGAAGAGAAAAGCTTTCTTTAGGTGACCCCAGTGCCCCATAGAAATGTAGCCGTAACACACAGTAGTATTCTTTTCCTCACACCACCTTTGATCCTGAACTTTTAAAGCGTTGCCTCACACCATGCTCAGCAAACCTCCAACTTCTAAATTTACTCAAACTCAATATCACACCAAGAGAGAGAGAGAGAGAGAGAGAGAGAGTGATTGTGTGTGTGTGCTTGGTAACTAGGGCACTTGGAGAAAAAAAGGGAGGGAGAAAAAGAAGTGTATTCCGCCAAGCCATCTGTGGGTGAGTCATGACTTCGGTACATTACAGGCTGATATGTCATTATAATACACAGTCCGTCTGGCCGGAGAGCAGCGAGGGATGGAGAAATTGGCAGTTGGAAAGGGCGGGAGAGGAGGAGTATGGGAGGATGGGGTAAACGGAGGAGGGGGATTGGAGAGGGAGGGAGGAGGAGGCAGCAGAAAGACCTCTCCTTGCGCTAGCGGCTAGACTGCAAACGCAAAGGGTCAAAATGGAGCATTGAAATCTTCCAGTGTGGCCTGTGATTTGATGTGTCAGAGAAACGACAGCAGCACACTACTGGCAGTTCTATCATGCCCCGGGACTGTTGTTTTTTTTTGTGTGTATGTTTGTCTGTAGAAACCTTGCTTTGGCTGTGTTATTATAAGGAGTGATGGCTCCACATAAAAAGTGAGAATGAACACTGCTGTGCAGTTTTTATCACTTAAATTATGAGGCAGGTGAGCATATACTACTGAGGGCTCTGCCGGGAGAGAGAGAGAGAGAGAGAGAGAGAGAGAGAGAGAGAGAGAGGTGCTGAATATTGCCATGGTTTGATTTTAGTTCTGTATGCCTTCTAAACCATTAATGACATCTCTCTGCTTTGAAGCGCATTTGGTGGTTTTTATGGAGACGCATATATCCTTTGCTGTGTGCCATCTATTGTACGGATCTAAGGGAATGCCCTGCCTAGACAGTAGGGTGGGATATTAAACCTAACCGCAGTTTAAGAGGTAATATACCTGCCATTGCATTTACACCTCACCTTTATTTGCTTACTGCAGTTAGCTTTGTAATAAATCCTCACATAGCTTCCAGGCTTGTCAAAGATTATTCTTTCTACACTTTAGTATATTTTACTTTGTTTAAACCCACCCCCGCCCCCATGTAACATCTCAACAGCTGTTGCCGGCATTTATCTTTTTGTGATGCTGCGTTGCCTTGGTGACAGCTGGTCATGCCGGCCTCCTCTTTGATGGTGGGCAGCCCTTCTCTAAACCCACACAATGCTTGGGAAAGTATGAGTCAGGACAATTCAGCGTGTACATTGAGTGTCGGAGGTTCAGGGTTATATAATAACAGAAAGGTTCTATGAGTGCACTTGTGATATTGTCCAAAGCCTGTACTGTATGTGTGAATGTTTACAATATAGAGATAATATGGAAATTCATTTACTTCAACAAGCAAGCCTGTCAATACAATACAGCAGCTGAGCATATTATTTTTTTGCTTTTTTTGCTTATATTATTATTATTATTATTATTATTATTATTATTATTATTATTTGCTTATTTGCTTATTCATGCATTGCAGATGAATATTGCACTGTAGAGTTTATACTTTGTGCTTCGGGAAGTTATATTTGAGGACGTGCAATATAGGTCTTTATGGAGGTTGTGACTTCAAAAGCCTTGCCATCGTTTTCATTTGAGGTCCATGAAAATACACCTAAATGATACAGGCACGGCTGATCAATAGTTCATTTTCCCTTGTCACACAAACATGCTGTTTGATTACTGACTAATCTTTGTGTAAAATCAATTACCGCATGCTTCACATTATTAAACGATAACCAAGGAAGTTGAACAACAATGCAATCATCGAAATAGGAGCCCGACAGAATTTAAAAAGATGTTACAATTTATATATTGTTATTTTAAGTGTTTTGAATCCAAATGTTACGTTTACTCACATCCTGGCTGCTGCCTGTACCCCAATGTCACCATGGCAACACATAAATCATTAGCATTTGTTTTAATGTATAGCTATACCAAATATATGCTAGTTATTAATAGTACAGTATCTGCAGCTGTAGCGTAGCCTGAAAAAAAGACTGTGGGTGTGCCTCTGAAAAACTTGGTGTGCCACATCAAACACCACTAATCCATTATTTCAAATGACAACGTGCAATCATTATTTACGTATTAACTAAATAAATAAAAAATAGGCCTACATGGGTCACGGGTCAATGGGGACTTCTTTTTCATTTAGTTAAAGTAGTGTAATTACTGGTGCATTAGCTGCTGAAGGTGTTGCATTGACAGGTGTCATGGCCGAAAGTGATTGTCCAATAAAATGTGATCACCGGATGAAAAAGTGCATTTTATGGTTATTTTCCCACATTTTTAACTGGTAAAAATGAATGGATCAATTATAATCTAGGGCACAGAGCAAGGTTACCATTGACATAAAGGTAGGATTAGGTCTATATTTGCATGTTTTGACTGTTTCAACCACATAAAAGCAGCTGTAGATGCGGACAGGAATCACTTTTCATCATCAACAACTTTTAGGAACGACACTGGCTACTATTATTCAACGAAGTTGCGGTAAAATACACTTTCTAACTGGAAGGATGATGTTGTTTTTGACGAAATACATTTAGAATTAACAATTGGGCTATTATAATAAGTAATTAAACTGTATACAATTCATACAAAACCTTTTAGTAAGGCTACAAAATGCATTCTGTTTCTGCATTTGATTTCTGGATGTGCCAGCTGCCTCTTTAGGTGGCACAGGGACACCCTGGCGCGCCAGTGATCTGCAGAGACTATATAATTGAGCGATTCCAACGGATGGCACGTCCGCATTCGATTTTTGGAAGGAGGTGGGAAGGGGGGGACTTTTCACCTGTTATTCAAGACCCAACGTTACATGCAAACAGATTCCACCACAACATTGCATTATTTCTCTCTGGGGGAATTTTGTGTATATAAGATTTGCAGCAAACTGTTTTGAGGTAAATTGACTTTGTATCAGGCCATGCATGGTAGATTTAGTTGTCTGGGCACTGCCTACTTCAGCCTCCAAGGCAAAATGCCAACCAAAAGTGTTCCATTATTGTTCCATTGAAATGCATTACAAAGCTCTATCTTTCTATAAATATGAAATCTTTGGTATCTGGTTGATACATAGTTTTTATTATATATGTGTTTTTTTACTTTAGGAAACATTAGCAGAGATCATTATAATAGTATATGACACTTAGGCCTATTCCCCTATTAAATAATTGAGAGGAACTTTAGCCAGTAGCCTATTTAAATATATATCAAGCATAGCGATAGTTCAGGCAGGTCACGGCTACGCTTAATCTCAGTTGTCATCTGATCACAATCAGCTCACTGCCCAGATGATCTCAGTGACCAGACAGGATTGGCCAATCTAGTCAGGGCTAGTCTAGTTAAGCGCCCTTAGTGGACACCCATTCTTGGCGTTTCCTCCGAGTGCTTTTTTGCGTCCTGTGTTCCTGCATCCTGATCCTCTGTGTTCGATTACTTAATGCCACGGTGTTGTCATTGATGCTTGCTCTGTTCTGTACCCTATGGGAGGGGGGTCTTCTTGCTGCTCTCCCTGCCTTGGGCTTTCCATGTACGTGCATGGAAAGGGCTTTCCTTGTATGCTCAGGGAAGGGCAGGGAGCTCCCGGAACAGAGCCATACCTGTAACTTGATACAGCCGTCCTGACTGAAATATTGTTAAGGGACACAAATTTAAAATAAATCAGGTTCTATGATATTATTTGACTTTTTGTTTGTACTGTAATTGTTATATTCTTGAGCTCTCGCGACACAAATAATGAGGTAAATTGGGGGTATGTTGGTGTGTAGGCTCGTTCTGTCAATGTCTTCGGGGTTCCATTCTCTGACTGAGATTGAGGTGGCTGGG